>WOVY01005999.1:0-31611 GCA_013436015.1 Rhipicephalus annulatus | reverse complement strand
AAAACACTGAGATGACTGACATTTGGCACACCAGGGAGGTTACATCTGCCACCACAATTCATGCGCGTTGCAAGTGTGCCTGCGATGCAATCATGCCAGAAAAGGTTTTATCTCATCCTTTTTATACACACATACACACTCTGTATAAGCACGTCCTTATAATGGAGAGCTATGAGTGCAAGCCACGCAGACCCCCCTGGCTTGCACTGAACACCAGCACTGGCCCGACCAACTTTGTTCTTTTTGCATAAATACAGTAACCCACCGTTTTTCGGACGCTCAAAAATCGCACATGCCCATTTCTTGGACATCTCTCTCGACACTTGACACTCTCACTCACCCATCGAAGCATTGCAAACTGAGGACCGAGAATATACATATATATGCCTCACGGTGCACCATTCAGATTTTCCGGATTTCGACTGGCTGATCGAGTTCGGCATCGAATGCCGTGACCAGCTGCCCATGACGATAGTTATAGCGCAAGAACAAAACGACGACATAGAGACAAGAAGAATACGAAAGACATCTCTGTGTCGTCGTTTTGTTCTTGCGCTATACTATCGTCATGCCATACCAACTAGCCCAAGCTGCCACATTTCTCAGCAGCGTTCTTTTACAATAGTTTCACTTGGTTTCCAGCACTAAAAAGTTGCAGTGGCTATGGCTTAAGATTGTGTCAGGGTGAAAGTCAATGCAGAAATGCAGATTTCGAAGGCCATGCATTTTCGGGTTGAAAGTAATGGCTGTTTTTGGCCGAGTATTCATTAATTTACCACCACAACCAACTGCAAGCTAAGCCAATTAAGCCATTCTTAAAATCGGCTTCTTGATTGCTCAAATTTGTCACACGTATGTAGCAAACGAAAAGAAACACTTGTGCTGTAGCATGAACTACCTTTATGGAACATAATTCCTTTTATTATTGAGAGTTTGCTTGTCAATTACTTCTGGGGTCAAGCGTGTTTTTTTTGTCTCACTTTCTTGTTTGTTATAAGATCTGCTAAAAAGGCTCTAACGCTACCGATTCCATTTGTGCCGTTGGCACTAACAAGAGAATTCACAATTTACAAGGTATAGATGGCGTTGAAAGAACTTGTCATAATTTGCAAGACCAAAGTAGAAAGACTTTAATCTGATGCTGCTTAGGAGTTTGAGTCGGCACACAATGGGTGAACAGTGGCTTATGATGACTCCCCTGAAGTGCCTCCCAAACCAATGCTATGCATATTTAGACATGCCTTAACAGTACTCTGACCTACATTTATGGCCAAACACTAGCTAAAATACAGCAGACTTTGTCACCTGTAATTAGGCTTGTGTGCAGACGTGCACTATTTTTTCTGGCCACTGGGTCAATAAAGATGCTTTTTTTCTGGCGAGGCCTTTCGTTTGGACTCTCGATTATTCCTATTTTTACACAGTTGTTGCCAAATATGAACAAAAAGTTGGTGAATTATAAATGCCATAGCTATATAATATTGCATATGCAGCAAAACATATTGCATACCAACACACAGATAGTTAACAATGAAGTGAATGCACGATTTTAATATTAACAGGTTTCAAAAAAGTATAGAAGTATCAATGATACACAGCTTACCCAAATTTATATGTGGCGAGCTCAGTGCAAGCAACAAATTTACTTTTGCTTCTACCGAAAATCAGTATCTCACAAAATCATCAGGCACAGCTGCAGCAGTAAGTTCAGTTGAGCAATAAGATGCCCTCCTTTTCAAATATCATTTACGCATTGTGCATATTCCTTAAGAGTCTCAATGATTCAATGCCCAGTTCACCAATGCAGGTCCTGCTACTAGAACGAGGTATCTAAAGGTGTTGTGCAGGATATAGCAGACTCCACGTTTGACTAGTGTCTGCTACCCCCAACCCCCCAATACTGCATATACAGCAGCACTGCTTAACAAGCTTGTTTCTTACAAAAAAAGTCCTAGAGATATCGTCGGCGCTAACCAGTCTCTTCGGTTTACGTGTGACAGTATGAAAGTAAGGCGCCACAACGGGCCTGACAGTTCAGCCACACATCACCCTCTTGATTTTTTAAAATCATGGCTTCGGTAAACGCCTTTAGAAGCAGTATAGTGTAGCTTGCAGCCAAAACTTGATGTAATACCTGACTTTCAAAGCTCTACTACTTTTAACCACGGACACAAGCTTTTGAAGGCACTCAACAATACAAGTCATGAACAAGGGGAAATGAAGGCTAAAATGCATGCAGTAATTTATAAAACCACCAGAGAAACAACTGTGCAGTCTTATCAGCAAAAAAAAAGATTATGGGGTGACTCTTACTGGGAAGTGCCGCGATTCCTAAATGAAGGTGAATCTGGGGCCAGAGCAGCCATTATATGTGGAAGTAAGCTTCATAATAGTAAATTGTTGGGCTGGTTAGTTTATATTTGGCCAAGAATACCGAAGGCTTTGAATTAATTAGGACTACTTATAAGACGCTCATCTTGAAACTGAGATTGTTTTGAAAAGTATCTCACTGCGCAACCAAATGCGCAGGCACAGCCACACTCCATTTCCACTGAACCAACAACAAATATCTGGGTCAAAAAACGTGTTAACAGTCTACCATACCATGAATGGGCATGCTTAGTTAGTTTAATACTTAACTGTGTTTAAGGTAGTTAGTTTTCTTTATTGTCAGATGCACCGATGATGCACTAATGAATACATCTGCAGAAATTTTAATCTTTCCCGCCTGTTAGATACTTACGCTCACACCTGCACTTAGACCTGCCCTTGACCTTCGCCTCCTTGAAAAGTGCGTTGCAGCCTAATGTACTTCAATGCGCAGGAATGTGCGCCCCATTGTTCCGAGCATTCACTGTAGTTTAAGTGCCCTCCTGGTTCATCGTTAGGGCATAGAGCATCGGCCAGTGTGGCCGATGTAAGCTTTGCCACAACTGAGTAGTATGTTATATACCATTTTCGTAGCACAGGGAACAAATGGCTTCTTATGCTTCTGGCAACAAACTTCTTTCTGTGTTCGGTCACTTGCAAGAGTGCATAAAGGGAAAAGCTTCAAGGGTGCTCAGAAGATGAGGTCTTTGCTATGTTTTGAACATTCACTTAAGGTTGTGTGAAATAGTTTAATCTGAGAAATTACAACAAACTTGTTGGACCTCTGTCCTGTTGGCACGCTCAGTGAAGTCACAAACTCCTTGAGAAGGGAGGATGCTATGGCAACGAGCAATGTGGAAGAAAAATCCGAAGTTAGAAGGTTTAAAATCTGGCAGTCAACGCAAAGGCTGTCCTTAAGATAGCATGACTCGTCCGAGCCCTTCTGAGGCATAAAGAAGCGATCTCTCTTTTCACCAGTACAGTATAGGAAGAGTCACATTCGAGGATTGCTTTTTTACCATGGCTGAAACTACAAGCAAATGCAGTCGTCACAATTGAGAACACTGCTAAATCAAAAACATGATCGTATTGTTGTTGGTTGGACAGTGCTTTAGGCCGGGTTCACCCTCATTTTAATGGACCTTTCCAACAATGATGCGATCCAGAAAACATGGGGCGACCACATTGTCTGGGAGTATAAGCCATGGTCAAAAAAAGCTATCCTCACATTTGGCTCTATTCATAATATACTGGTGAAAAGGTGGATTGCTTCTTCGTGCCTCAACTCGGCTCTGACCAAGTCATTCGCCCTTCAGGTCAACTTTAACTTCCACCACCAGAATTTGTGCCTTCTAACTGAGTTTTCTTTCCACGTTGCTCGTTGCCATAGCATCCTCCCTTCTGAAGCGGATTGCGGTTTCACACAGCATTCCTACACGACAGAGGTCCAACAAGTTGAACAAGCTTGTTGTAATTCCCTACAATTACACGATTCTACGCAACTTTAAGAGGATTGCTTCAAAGCAGAGCATTGGCCTCGTCTTCACGACACCCTGAAAGCTTTTCCATTTGTGCACTTCTTGCAGGTGAAAAGACTGAGAAAAAAGTATGTTGTAAAAAAAGCATAAGAACTCATTTGTCTGCTGTGCTACGGAAGTGGTATATAAGATACCATGCAGCTGTGGTAAAGCGTACATTGCCCAAACAGGCCCATGCCCTAACGGTAGACAATGAGAGCAGGAAGTGAATGCTCGGAACAATAGGGCGCACCTTCTTGCGCATTGCAGTATATTTGGCTGCAATGCAATTTTCGACGAGGCCAATGTCAAGGGCAGGAGTGGCTAAGGTACTCGGCTGCTGACCCGCAGGTCGCGGGTTCAGATCCCGGCGGCGGCGGCTGCATTTCCGATGGAGGCGGAAATGTTGTAGGCCCGTGTGCTCAGATTTGGGTGCACGTTAAAGAACCCCAGGTGGTCGAAATTTGCGGAGCCCTCCACTACGGCGTCTCTTATAATCATGAAGTGGTTTTGGGACGTTAAACCCCACATATCAATCAATCAATGTCAAGGGCAGGGTTAAGGCATGTTTGAGCGCAAGATATTACAGGCAGGAAAGATTGAAAGTGCTACAGATGCTTGCATCAGCGCATCATTGGTGCATCTGACAATGAAGGAAATAAACTTTCTTGAAAGAAGTTCAATAAAAAACTGATTAAGCATGCCCATTTCATGGTATTGTACATAGTTAACTCATTTTACCCATATGTTTGTTGTTGGCTCAGTGAAAGTCAGGAGTGACTGTGCCAGCACATTTGGTTTAGCACTGAGATACTTTTCAAAATAAACTTTGTTGGAAGTTGAGCGTCTTCTAAGTAGGGCTCCTTTGATTCCAAGCCTTTGCTCCTCTAGGCCAAATGTAAACTAACTAGCTAAACAATTCTGTGTTTTGAAGCATACTTCCACAAACAATCGCTGCTGTGACCACACGACCACCTTAATTTAAGAATCACGTCTTTTTTCAGTAAGAGCCACCCCATTGGTTTGTTGGTAAACCCTTTATTGAAAGTCCGGCAGAGCTTTCGCCGACCGGGCCTTAGGTCACCCGTGTGGAGACAGTCACTTCATAATTTTTTTTTGCTGATTTGACTGCACAGTCATTTGGAGTGTATTCATGTTTCTCTGGTGGTTTTAATAAATTAACTGCATGCAATAAGCCTTCAATTATACTTGTTTGTCACAAATTTTGTTTATGAGCATAGCAACCATGAGTACCTTTTGTCACAGCAATTTTCTGGCACTTGGGCCTTGCGACAGCTATACCACTTCCGTTTCTTGTCCTTATTCACTTTGAACTTCTTGTTTCAGTGCCTTCGGGGGTGGGGGGCACAGCACCTTCAGCGATGCTTCTTTTCATCTTGCCTGCATTTAGGCACTTCTCCATGTTTCCGACTTTTATTTCAGCAGCTTTTACTGTGGCCCATTTCATGTCCAAAGCAGACGATTTCAAACGTGAGTCGAATTTAACTTACCATTCTGTCGTGCAAATCAACCAACAGGAGAGTTACATTTTAGGGTTGGGTCCTTATAATCTTCTACGAATCTTCGTCACTGGCACTGTGAACATTATAATGTATGACTAAATTAACACCTTTCAACAATTGCAGACATCTTCGAGCAGCAGTGAGTTTGAACTAGTTATCTTACTTTCACGAAGAGCTTTTCTCCTGGCAATGACAGACCCAAATTCTTGTGAACTATTTATGCTCCAGTTCTAATAAATGGTAAACATAGGCACGATTTCTTCTAATAAGTTATGTCATTTCGCCCTGAAGCTCCAAACTCTCAACATAGGATTGAAAGGTCTCAACATAGGAGTGCAATTTATCTGATCGGTAGACAGGAGCATGACTAGTAGGCTGAAAAAACAAAAACACTACTTGCCCAACTTTCGGATTCCCTAGCTGGCCTTGTGGTTATGGCACATGCGATGTCCGTATGAAAGCCACCACTTTCTTTAGGGTATTGTCCAGCAGTTCCTGTGACACAGGTCTCACCCTGATTGCCAGATAAATTCTAGCACACCAGTAGCACTGACTCTGCAGTGGAAAGGCAAATAATTTATTGAGCAGAAATGTTTCTTCACCTATAAGCAATATTGTGACACACATAGGAACATTTGCCGCTATCAACATCCCTATACTGCTTGGCGATAGAAACGTCATACAAAAGCTCGCCCCACGACGCTATTATTCCTATCACTTTGCTTATAATTTTTTGCTATTGATCTTTTGTTCACTCATGCTAAATTTGATTCAGTTATGATTTATTAGGCAAATATGTTAGCTGATTCGGTGCAATTATATTATGTTTCTTTCATACACACTGTGACAATAATGTATATGAGGCTCGGGTACAGAAAATACATTCATAATTGCAGGGCTGCGTGAAGTCTTATAAGGCTTTTGGAAAGCGGACATACAGTATACTTACAACAGACCCATTAGATGTCAACAACTATCTTTACATCCAGTGTTAGCAAAATCCCAGGTTCCATTATTTTGTTCACCGCACAGATCTTCGGTAAGAAATTTTATTCAAGCCACGTGTTGTGGGTGAAGACAATTTCGAAATGCCATTGATAGAAATGTGAGAATTTAGGTTTTTCAAATTATCAAGTAGTTTCAATACATTAATTACTCTGCATTGCATGGTGGCCATAAACCTATACTTGATACACAAATTAAGTGCGAAAACAAATATGCCAATGCTTTCTTTGCATTTAAATTTTTTACCCCTTATTGCTATTGAGCGCTCTCGAAAATGGGCCCAAACCAGGTCTACCTCTCCGCTGAAAACTTGTTGCTAGGTGCCGAAGTCCTTGACAGAAGAATGTCGAATAGCAGTTGATGCAATGAATTGAATTCCATTAAGGTTCACAGATGTTGAAACAACACAGAAAAGATATATAATGATAACGTAATCAAAGTGCAACAAAGTTGATAACTTCAAAATGGAGGTAGTGGCAAAGCAGGCACAACTGCAAAAATAATTTACCAACTTTCCTGCTACTTCCCCGCCTGGTACAGTTAATTCAAATTGCCTGTAAGCTCTGTACTGTGCCTACAATAATATTTGAACAAAAAAGAGCCATGACAAAGCCAAGTAAACCCTTGCAGTGTTCACTTCACAGCTGAATGCCTTTGAATCATGCAATACTACCTTGAGCCCCGCGCACATCAACAATAATACAGTGACAGAGGCAACATTCTGCAGTATAGCTTGGAAAGATTTTCACCGAGCTTCCTGATGCTAGTGCTCACCTCTATATGGACGAGCGGTGCTCAAAATTTTCATTGCATACTTTATCCTCACAGAGTATCATGGGCTAACTTATACACAAATCCTGTTGAGTTTTCACAGTTTCCTTATCACTGCTGCACGCATGAAAAAGTAGTCACAAAGACACAAGATGGCCACAGCTTGATGGATATGAAAAGAAACATCAGTAGGCACATGAAAACTAATGCATACGATACAACAGAAGGGAACAGCCACAGCTCGAGTGATATCTGGCTATGAGTCTGCATCTCCTTTCTGATAAGTGCCAGAATTCGGCGCCATATATATTTGTTTGCAGCAATTCAATTGCATGCCAGCTAGTAATAAATGAATGGAACTTTGAAAAACACGAATAAATATGAAATATGACTGTAACAAACGCATAACATGAAGCATTCAGCTGCAAGTGCTTATTGCACTGATTAGGCTGCTATGATGAGGTCACACATTGATAAAGACGTTATTGCATGCAGCACCAGCCTAGTACAGCTTGCAACGTGTCTTAAACGTGTGCAAAAGCAAAGTGTGCAGACGAAGGGTTGTGTGGCAGAACGCATCGACGTGCCATCTCTGCATACTGCTTTATGCAGTGTGCATGCCTGTCCAATCGTAATCAGGTAACCTCGTACAGTCCTTTGTTTGACGATGTTACGGCGCTCATAGCCAAAACGACCACTCAGTGTTGCTTTCCTTTCTCCGTCAAATCTATGCCGCTCTTTCACGCAGCGGCTTAGGCAGCTCCAATTGAAGTGTAAAGCACAAATCTTTTTTTTTCATCTGTTAGCCCAAACCAAGCATACCTAGCACCATACAACCAAATGAAGCCAAGCATAAAAAATAAATTTCCTCGGCCCAGCTTGCCCTTGTCAAATTAAGCCAAGTTGAACTTGCCTTGTTGCGCCAAACTGTAGTAAAAACTACTCAAGCATAGTGTATAGCATAATATAAACTGTAAAAGCCAAGCATTAGCAGAATAAATTAAGTAATTTTAATTAGGCATACTCATTTGCTGTTTTAGGGTTAATCCATGGAACGCCTAATTGTGCCGAGGTGAGTCGAATTAAGTATATCCAAATCTAATTTGACTTGATAAAGGTATCACACTTCATTTATCCGAGCTTAATCAGCCTCGATAAGGCAAACCTGATCGCGGTCAATAATTCCATGTCGAATTCCCCATGAGCCAGAAAGAAAAGCCAAGGAAGAGGCTGACGACTCTTAACTGACTAGATAATAAATAAGCTTATTTAGGTCTATATGTGTTGACTGTTGACTCCCATGATTCACATGTGTTGAGGAAAAACAGATGAAGCGACGTCTCGACCTCTCGGCCGCTATGCTCCTTCAGCGCATGTTTCAAATCGTAGCAAAGAATCAGCCTCTCTTACTACATCGCTTTTAGTAAAAGAAACTAAACTTGAACTTGCAAAAAAACATACTGTTTATGGTTAATTTCAATCATATGAATATTATTAAACGAACGCATTCTGAGTAATCACACGCTGCAGCAAATTAAGTAAGTTCGCTCTGCATGAAAGAACTTTCTGGCCGAATGCTACACGCGGTCGCTCGAAACACCGCTCGTTAGCAGCACCAAATAAAAGCACACCAACGCAATGCGAGGATTCTGATGATCTCAAGCGGGGCTAAGATAACCCCACGGTGGACGTGGCAACAAAAGTGCACATTTGCGTGACACACTCTTTGCGCGTATGGTCATTCTAGTTTTCCTTCCCCTCGACCGAAGCTATTAAGAGCCCGTGCTTGAAACACACATGCCTGCATTCGCAATTGAAAAATAGGTGCCTAGCCAGAATTTTTTTCATGAGGGGGCGGCGGCACCCTCCTAAATTGGCCAATGTCTGCTTTCTATGCCTACCAACGAAAAATTGAGAGGAGGGCGGGAAGCACGGGCCCGGTGTGCCACCCCCTGGTGCTACGCCCCTGCTGAAAAATGAACGAAAACACTAAAGGCGAGAAAAGCACGTCCGCATGCCTCGAAAATGTTCACATTTTTTATGGGCCCGGAAAACGATGCATCTGCCACTGCTTTCGCGAAATAATTCATGTTTGCCTGCTTTCTTAGTGCTATGTTTCGTACCAAAATAAGTTTTCACAAGAGGTACTGTAAAGACGCAGCCAGCACTTATTGAAACTTTGTTTGGGGAGATATACGCCAGCAGAAACGGCACGAGCGAACGCATCGATAGCGGCTGCACCGGATTCAGCCTGCTGTGCACAAAAACGACACGTTGGGGCATGCCGAGTCGCTGCTGCTGGGCCGTCCACTTCCAGTGTTCTCGGCGATCCTAATCCCAACCAGGCACTCGATGAACGCGTCCTGGTTGAGGCCGTCAAGCTTCGTCGAGCTGCACGAGTATTTTGCAATTAGAAACGATGCGACCCACCGCCGCTCTTTTGCAACCATGTTCCATCTGCATCCGGCTATTCAGATTGCGTGGTTTTGAGCTAGTCAGCCATTAATAGGAAAAAGGTATCCGTTTTCGCGTAATGGGAAAATCTGACCGATTTCATCGTTCCGGCCTCGCGGCGTGGTTTTCCGGCGGTTCAAGGCTGGTGCACACCGGCGACTCGCAGTGGTCGCGCAACCATTCGCGACTGGCGACCAAAAAGCGACTGCTGTTCACACCGGCAGAGGCTGCATGCGAGCGACCGGAATTCGCAAAACCAGAGAGTCGCGTCCGGATCTCGTTATCAGCGAGAACTCTGGAGACAAGCGCCGATCAGCTAAACGCCGCCAGCTGAGTGAGCTATAAGCAAACCGAGCGCGCCGCATTTATTGTTTTCGTCCGTTTTCCCACAGCGTTCCCAACTGCGTTAAGTTCGATTCAAGCGAAGAACAAGACATTGTCATGGTGCTGGTGCGCTGTGCCATGGTGTTAGTGCTGGAATCACAGATGCCTCCAAAGAGAAATAAAGCCGGTAGTGCGTTTGAATGTCCTTTCGATTGCGGGGGTTGGCCGGCCGTATAAGCCGCCTTCCTCGCGAGCTGTGCTGAGACGACGAGAAGTATTTTCGAGATTTGTACGTATTCATAAACCGTCTTTTAGTTTAAATACTTGCCACAGCCTACAATGCAGCACAAACGCGTCTCGAACGCGGTGTCTTAAGTCGTTGCCAAGGCATGAAACACAAACTCGTTCCAAATGCGCTCCATTGAAGTCCGTGACAAGTCAAGTTCCAGACAAAAAAAACGTTTCTGAATACAGTAAAAAGATAGTGCACAATTTAAATTCGCCCCGCTACGGTGGTCTAGTGACTAAGGTACTCGGCTGCTGACCCGCAAGGTCACGGGTTAGAATCCCAGCTGCGGCGGCTGCATTTCCAATAGAGGCAGAAATGTTGTAGGCCCGTGTGCTCAGATTTGGGTGCATGTGAAGGAAACCCAGGTGGTCGAATTTCCGGAGACCTCCACTACGGCGCCTCTCATAATCATATGATGGTTTTGGAACGTTAAACCCCACATATCAATCACACTTTTTTAATTTTTAGAAGCCACCTAAATTCCGCGTAAATTCGACACTTTGCTCGAGATGCTGCGACCCGCCATCTCCAAGCCAGCTATTCCGTGGTGGCCATGGTGCCATAGATCCAGAGGAACGCACTCGCTTCTATCTGGCGGCACGGAGCCAGCGCAACGAAAAAAAATAAAAAAAACAATGTTGAGCATCGCAGATTGGTTCCAGAAGCTTTGCGACGGCCGTCGTGCGACTGAAAAATCCGTCAAGAAGCTACTAGCCAAAGCAGTCGCTCTGTAACCGCTGCTGGTCGCTGGTGTGCACCAGCCTTTAGGAGGCGAGGCGAGTGAATTGCCGGTGGGTTTTGCCACGTTCGCTCCAGAGAGAGCTTATGGAAAATTTGAACCCAGCGTGAGCTTTCTAACAACTGATTGGGTTGCAGTAGTGCACACACATACCAACAAATAACGTACAAAGTTCATTCGAATTTACTTACCAGGTGTCCTCCGCTTGAAATTTAGACAACACCGACGACTTCATCCCGGCCGCCACTGGCTGCCTCAACGAACAGAATGTAGTACAGAAGTGACGCACTTTCCCGCGCTCCGAAGAAGAGAAGATGGCACAGTACTGCCCACTTTCTCCGCCGCGCGTGCTTGTCGTTCTTGATACGCCGTATCGTAAGGCTCGGTTTAGGAACTTTCGAAGAGCGTTGGTGCGGCGCGGGCTCCTTCAAACTTGCCTACTGAAATAACATTTGTGACGTTGATGCTGAGGCTTAGAATGATCCTTCTAGCTTGTTTGTTCTTGTCCAAATGGACGTATGTACATACATCCTTCTCACCCACGGATTTTTGTTCAGTTTTTTTTTCAGTCATTCTCATTTAAGATTGGTTGAACTTTCATTTTTTCGATATTTAATGATCTTACTAATACAGCCGTTTGAGCGGTCTTTTTTGAGCAGTCTTTTTTTTTTCAATGCAGTTACTCTGTGTGAAGAACGTATGGTGCGGAGCAATAGAGGGCCAGTCGGGTGACTCGTGGTGGTGTTTTTTGTCTCCTGCACTACGGCAATCCTGTTGTGTCAAACAAGTAGCGTCAAACAAATAAATAAATAAAAACATAGAGTACAGCTGTATAAAGAAATCAGATTCATAGAAGGACTAGTGTGTGAAAACATATACTGAACTATTGTCTGTATTGTTCACGCTTTTGTTTTTTACTCAACCAGACTAACTAGCCACTGTCAGCCATTAATCAAATGAGTACACGAAGTTGAAAGAGTTGCAATGTGTCTTATTGGATGTTTCAGCGATAATGTTCTCCATGTTGTCTCTACGTTCGCTGTTAAACATGCGTTTGATGTCTATATACAACGTTGATGCAATATGATTGTATGGAGGAAGAGGAGGAAGAAAGTTTAAGCGGAAAGACAGGGAGGTTAGCCAGTTCTTAGACCGGCTGGCTACCCTGTGCTGAGGAAAGGGGTGAGGGGAATGAAAGATGTTGAAAAGAAATGTTGCGAAGAGAAAGAGAAATTACAAAAAAAATTGCGACAGAGGAAAGGCAACATCAAAGAGTATAAGACACTAAAGTCTGTCTCTGAGGCCAGTTGGCCGCATAAAGCGCAGCAAAGCTTTCAACGCCTTCTGGGCTGAGGGTGGGCTCGGCCAATGACCCAGAATCCTTTGTTCCGACAAAGGCCGATCGTCTAGTCTATCCAGAGCTGCAGTGAGTTCTTGTGTTTGCGCGTTGAAATGGGTGCACTCACACAGAAGGTGCGCGATGGTTTCTTCGCAGCTGCAGTAAGTGCATGTAGGAGAGCTGGCCATCCCAATGAGATAAGAGTATGCGTTCGTGAAGGCCACTCCAAGCCACAGGCGGCATAGAAGAGTCTCCTCAGCTCGAGATATTCTTGGGGGAAGACGAAGCTGCAGATTGCGATCGAAGTTATGCAGGCGCGCGTTTGTGAAGTCTGTTGAGTTCCATTGTACCAGTGTGAGGTCACGTGCAAGCGAACGAAGTCTTGTAGTTGCGTCGGTTCTTGAGAACGGGATGGCTGTGTATTGGGTACCGTCGTGCGCAGATCTAGCGGCCTCATCTGTGGGGTCATTGCCATATATACCGCAATGACCTGGTATCTACTGATATACTATGCTGTGCTGTTTTTCGATTGTTTGGTAATGAAGAAGCCTTATTTCAGCTACTAACTGTTCATTAGGTCCATGGCGAAAGGGTGACATAAGACATTGAAGAGATGCCTTCGAGTCCGAGAAGATAGACCAAATTCCCGAAGGTTCTTTCACTATAACCTCCAGAGCTGCACGTACAGCCGCAAGTTCTGCAGCTGTCGACGACGTCAAATGCGATGTCATGAATTTAATTGTGATGTGCCTCGCGGGAATAAGCACCGCCCCTGCAGAGCTTACTGAAGACACCGAGCCATCCGTGTAAATGTGAAGGCGTCCGTTGTGCTTCTCTTGCAGGAAAAGTAATGTGGCCTGTTTCAGGGCTAGATGCGACGACTTTTTCTTATTTGGGATGCCAGGAATTGTAAGAAAGGCTTTGAGTGGGTGTAGGCACCATAATGGTATCGGCGGCTGTGCTGCTTGCGTGAAGTGCCATGGAAGCACTGCGCAATGCTGAGCTACAGTTGCGCTGAACGCTGAGTGGGGCCTGGAAGTTCGAAGTGAGGCGAGGTGATGAGATGGAAGCCGAGCAAAATGTCTTATGTGCATTCTCAAAGCGTCTACGCGGATGTATGCGTTGACTGGATAATCACGCGCAATGATGACTGTCGCTGCTGTAGACGCGCATCTCGGGAGACCAAGGCATATTCTCAGGGCTTGGGCTTGGATCGACTGTAGGACGCGCAAGTTTGTTCTTCGGATCCCGCATAGCACGGGTAAGCTGTATCGCATATAACCGAGGAACAGAACAGTGTAGAGTTGGCGCATTGCTCGTACCGATGCACCCCACGTTTTTCCAGCAAGAAACCTCAGTACGTGGGTGATCATGGTGAGTTTAGTTTTCATGTGGGCGATTTGAGGGCTCCAGGAGAGGTCGCGATCAACTATGACTCCGTGGAATCGGTGGGTCTTCACGTAGTTGATCGTGTGTCCGTTGATTTTCATAGCATATGGGCTCATAGCCTTATGCGTGAATGCTATAAGCGAGCATTTCTCTGACGACAGCACTAGGCCCCGTTCTTCCAGGAACTTTGTCGCTATTGTAGCCGCTCTCTGAAGCCGGGCACGCAAATGAAGGCGTGTTACGCCTGACGCCCAGATGCAGATGTCATCTGCATATATTGATAGATGGACAGATTCTGGAAGTGCGTCAACCAGGCCGAGTAGCGCTAGATTTAAAAGTGTGGGGCTAAGAACACCGCCTTGCGGCACACCACGACGGTTGCAATGGTGCGTTGTTGCGCCATTCTCCGTCTGTACATAGAAAGTTCTGCCTTTCAGATAGCTGTGGATTCATTGGTAAACCCGACCCCCTAATCCAACATTTTCCATAACATCCAGAATGGCTTCATGTGATACGTTATTGTATGCACCTTTCACGTCCAAGAACAACGCCGCAGATAAACGTTTCATTCTTTTTTGATGCTGAATAGATGAGACCAAGTCTATAACGTTATCAATTGTGGAACGTCCACGCCGAAAGCCCGTCGTAGCATGAAGGTATACCTCGTGGTGCTCCAAGTACCACTCTAGGGCGAGTCAAAATCATTCTCTCCATCACTTTCCCGAAACAGCTGGTAAGCGCGATGGGGCGATAAGAGGACAAGTGCAGAGGAGATTTACCTGGTTTAAGCCCAGGGACGAGGCGGCTGGATTTCCATGAATGAGGGATCAATCCGCTGCTCCACGAGTCGTTGTACACGGATAGAAGGGCCCGTCGAGCTGCTTCTCCGAGGTTGCAAAGAGCCATGTACGTGATCCCATCCGGACCAGGCGATGAAGATCGTTTGCACGCCGTCAAGGCCGCTCGTAGTTCCTCTAGAGAGAAAAAGGTGTCCATTCTTGAATCTCTGGAAACTGGAGCGTTTTCTAGGTGGCGCGTGGTGCACGCGGATGCATGACCGGCAACTTTCATGCACAAATCTTCTGCTACTTCAATTTCGGTGCGGCCTTGGTGGAGAGAAAGACACTTGAAGGGGCGATGTTGATGTGGCGATGTTCGTAGGCCACGGACAATCCTCCATGTCTGCGTCAAAGGTTTGTATGGATCCAAAAATTCGCACAGATGTTTCCAGCGAAAGGATTGAGGTGAAATGATTCGCCACTGAATTTTTTTCTGTAGACGCCTTGCCTCCCTCAAGTCGTGAAAAGACTTTGTGCGCCTATACCTTCTTTCTGCGCGACGACGGATCGCTCTGAGCCGTTCCAATTCCGCTTGATGTTGACAATATTCTGAAGTATGTTGAATATGATAGGTCGCTTCTTGAGTAGCACCTCTAATCATATCCTCGAGGGTGTCAAGAGGAGGCGCTTTATTTTCTTGACACCTCTTTTCCGTCAGTAACCAGAACTTTGTCCAGTCGATGCGAGTCGAAGTGTCGTAGATTGGCGATTTTTCCAGGCCCTTGATCTTCAAATAAGTTGGTATGTGGTCACTTCCATGAGTTTCATAGTCTGCGAACCACTTGACCTTTCCATTTAGGCTTCGTGACACAAATGTCAAGTCAAGGCAGCTGCTGTATGTCGTTCCCCGTAGAAACGTTGGGCTTCCGTCGTTTACACAAAGCAGCTGCTGCTCCAGAGCAAAGGAGGATACTTGCCTTCCGCGACTGTCTGTCTTCTGACTTCCCCATAGTGGGTGGTGAGCGTTGAAATCCCCGGTGATGATTCATGGTCCAGGTGTGGCTGTTAACAGTGCACGTAGTCTTTCAGGTTCAAAACGGTTTGAAGGTGATATATATGCGCCTACAAGCGTGAAATTAAGGTCTCTACGTTTAACTGTCAAGCAGACATACTGGTTGTCATCGTGAGGTGCTACACGGTGCTCGATATAGGTAAGGTCGCATCTGATATATACAATGACTTTACTCTGTTCGTTGCAGGTAGCGGACTTGAAGGCGTCGTACCTGGATAGTCGGTATTGCATGGTGTAGCCTTGGCTCACAGATAACAATAATTTGAAACTGGTTTTTAAACACAAATTGTCGGATATCAGAAACGCGGGGCTTGAGGCCTCGGGCATTCCACTGAAATATCGAAGCTCCTTTGACCTCTTTACGAAAGGCTTGCAGAGGCGGAGCCATGGTGCCTTTCCAGACTTGATAGCACCGGCTTCAGCGCATCCACTAACTGAAGTGCACTCTTTGCAGCCGGACTTTCAATGCTAGTGAGGAGCATACGAATGGTATTCATAAGGGCATTTACCATGACTACGATTTCTTTGTCGCGACTATCACCGCATTCTCGTTCCGAAGTGATTGTAGACGAGCGATGCGGTGGCTCAAACGGTAGGTCTATCGTTGGCAGCGCTGGCCATGCTTCAGGCAAGCCGGTGATGCTCGTGTCTTGCTTGGAGGATTTGTTGTCGGCGTGTCTGGACGCTTGATGTGGTATGCGGGCGGTCATTTGGTGAGGTTCAATCCTTGCTTCAGCACTGGGTCCCCTCAGGGGCCTCCGGCGACGAAACCGCCGGCGTCGTACTTGGGCAGCGGCCTCCCTGGGAGTTGAGCCATCCCGGAACAATTGCCTCAACACTTGCATTTCTTTTTTCATGACTGGGCAATCTTTTTACGATGCTTCGTGAGGGCCATGACAGTTTCGACATTTTCGAAGTTCTGCCTGGCAAGCGTCTGCGCTATGTGATTCTGAGCATAGCGAGCACACAGCCAGGTTTGTACAAACAGCACTGACATGTCCCAATCTATAACAGTTCCGGCATTGAAGGGGCTTCGGTACAAAGGGTCGCACTGTGTGTCGAAAATGGCCGACCTTGACTTGCGATGGAAGGCTGTCACCCTTGAACACGAGCTTCACGCAGCGTGATTTGCCAAGGCGACGAGCTTGCAGTATAGTAAGTTCTGCAGACACCGGTTTGATGAGAGCAAGCAAAGTCACTTTAGCTGATGGAAATGTCGACGTCGTAAATGACGCCTGTCGTAGAGTCGCGGCCATCAGGTATATATGAGCGAACATTGATGGTATTCAACATCTTGACGTTGCTCAGCACTTCCAATGTGCCTCGTTGAGTGACGTCTACGGCGAGGATATTCTTACGGCCGTTGATCCGCACGTCCGCGATCTCTCCCTGGGCGAGTTCCTCAAGAAACCTAGACGTGACTTGGCGATTGAGCCGGTTGAGACAATGAGCCGCTTCGACCGGCACAAACAGAATGGTGTATATCGTGGGCTGTCGCGTCGTCGTCGCTCTCTTACTTGTTGTTGGAGACGGCATCACTAGTCTTCTTTTTCGCTGCCGCCTTGTCACAGGCATGAAGTCGCCTTCATCGGAGCTTTCATCGCTGGCCGTAGAGCAATTCAGCGTGTCCTCGCTGTCGGCATCACTCGGGTGGCCCGTACGCTTTCTCGTGGTAGCTGCTGACGACGTCGATGGTTGCGGTGGAAGCCCAGGTGAATCCACGTCCATCGCCGCAGTCACTGGAACGGTGTCTTCCACAGAGTCGCAGAAAAAACTGAAAAATTACAGATAGTGACAGCAGTGTTCTACGCCAGAATCACTTCCTATATGATTGTTTGATTGTTACTACCTCAATAATACCATCACGTTAAGGCAACGTAATAACTTGAATGATGTGTCTTCGTTAAAAACAGCACGTTAGGACAAGGTCATTATTTGAATGTTGCTGCAACAATAAAAACACTGTGTAATTGGCAACGTAATACTATAAACGTCGGTGCAATGTTATAATTTACCGTCTAACGTTGTCCTCACATTTGTTGCATTCAAACCACGTTGACTCAACGTTCTGCGTTACCTAGGTGGTCGTTATATTTAGATAACTCCTCTAAGCGTGCAGTTACTCAAGTTATTTCATCCACGAGGGCATATCTGTTTTGATGACCAAAACTACAAGGAAGATCATTCCCACATACTTTTATTTAGATGCCTGTTGGTTTTCTTCTTGTGCTTATCACCCTGTATAAAGCAGTTTTATACAGTAGAGGAAACGTAACCTCTCGCTGATTATGATGCCGAAAATACAGTGTATGCGTCAGAGTTATGCATGCAAATCTTGTTATGCGTCAAGTCAAGGAGACAACCTCGATAGTGTCCAGTCATAGGTAACTCGATATATCAAAAGAGATCAAGTTTCCCTGGTTCACCAAGAATTGCTTTCCATTTAAAATCAATCTTTTAGCCAGAATCAAACTAAGATTTTTGGCGTGGCAGCCAAATCTTAGCCATGTCTATGCTTTAAAGTGCTTCAGAATAAGGCCAAAACAGTTTGGATCTTCGGTGACGCTGGCATCAGGTCGAGTGATGAGTCATGCTAACAAATGTAATATTGCGTAGCAGTAGCGTAAGCTCTAAAAAAAGGCAAAGTTTTGCTGCAAAAGCGAAGCAATCAACGTAATAGCAACACATTTGAAGGTCACGCACAGATTGGAACGCAGATCGAAACTTGCCCGCGTCTATCACGCACAAATGACGCACGGAACGTACTCACAATTACAGATGCACGGTAATAGGCGTCCCAGTAGTTACTTCGTTGTGCCTGAAAAGCCCGCGCCTTTTGCAAACAAAAACTGCAATATTTGCAGTGAACTTCGTGCACCCTGTAACTACAACAAAATCATTCCAGTTAGAGCCCGATGCCAGCCAAAATGTACGATTCTCCCCACCACGAGATAGGGGCGCGCAAGCGAGAGTTGAACCTCCTCTCCACTGCGCAAAAAACGCGTGAGAGATGAGGGCGTGCGCCGTGGCATCGTGACGATGTGGTGACACGCCCTTACTGCGCCATCTTGCTGGTAATGCTGAAAACACGATAGTTCCCCCCGAGATTTCCGTCAAGAGCGGTCAGTGGTAGATATAATTCGCTTACCGTTCAAACGAGTATGAAAAAGCCTTTCCTTGGTTCAGTGGCTAACGCCTCGAACTCCAAATAATATATATATATATATATATATATATATATATATATACGAGTGACCGCAACACCGACCCCGGTGGCAAAATCTAGCCGAGAGTGTGCGTATAAATGCTATCTCAATAATAAAAAATTCACGCTAGAGCAAGTGTGAGTGGGAGGAATTTTTCGCAAGCTTAGCTTAAGCATGGTCTGCTTTCAAGCTATGCAAACCACACTTGTTATCCATGACTGGTGACTTTTCTCACGCTTAGATTATTAGAGGAAAGTTTTTTACTCCATGCGGCATTTCCCTGCTCCTTGAATTGCTTTTCTGACCGTTAGAACTCAGACAAAACGAAAGCTGAAATTACACATTCTTTGGCTTTATAGACTTGGCGCCTGTTTTGAGGGTGTATATTAATGTTCGGCATTATTTCGCTCATAAAAAAATTGACTTTTATTTTGATCTTGCATATGTGCAAACTATATGGAACGCTTTAGTGTGAAAGCCGTAAATGAGCTTGCTAGCGACAATATAATTGAGGAATGCGGTCTTTATTAAAGGCAGTCCTCTAGAACTTGATAGGAGACAAGCGTTGAATAAGTCACACTCTACTCTTTCCACATTGCACCCAACGACACATATTTCACGTTTGAGTACCACTCCATATCGGCAGTGTGCTTGGTATATATTTACAAAGCAGCTAGAAAGGTCATGTTGTGCTGTCGCTGTCGATTGTTCTATAGTTAGCTAAACCCACAAATGAACTGTCACTTTACAACCTGCACAATTTGTCATTTTGCGCTGGTCAACCAGTACATATACACCGCTAGCAGCCGCCAAGAAATAACAAAAAAAACACTTCAAGCTTTGTCTTCTGTCGGCTTCATTTTAAACAATATCTGGTGGTCAGAAACACCGTCTTTATGGAGCAGCAGAATCCCGCGTTAAGCAAAAGAAAACATAACTTGCTCCTTTCTTAGGCATTTGAAATGCCTCTCTTAAGTGATTCTAGAGCCCGACGTTGCGATTGCGGCGTGAGACCTTCGCTATGCACCGTTCAAAAATGAGTAGAGTTGGCAGATTGAAATGGTTGTCTATGTTAGTTCTGTAAATTTACACTCACAAATGCAAATGTCAAGGAAGGCATACAGGAGAAACTTGCATAACGCATCTTCCACAAGTGCACATCTCGCGAATCGTATACAAGTAAGCCACTGATGCGCATTCTTCCGGCGCGATTACTTCCTTACATGGTCGACAATAGAAATTAGGCGGGGGATATTGTGTATAGTGTTCCGAAACTTAATGGTTTGTATCAAATCAAGAATTCAATAAGGGGTTTAGTAGAACAAAATATACAGGATCTTTAAATGTTAGTGAAACTTTATTTTGAAAACTTACAAAAAAGGTTCTCTGTCACACACACACACACACATACAAACACTCAAACACACACACACACACACACACACACACACACACACACACACACACAGGAACAATAAAATAGGCGCTAACGATGAAGCTTTCAGTTTTCATGGCCGCCTATGTAATTTTGTTGCCAATATTTACCGACTACTTCAGCGAAGCCGAGCATCTGCCAAAAGCAGCCCGATACGCAAAGTCCTTTACACAGTACAGACACAAACAAAGCACCAATCTTTTTTTTTCAGTGACGTGCCTGGTTCTAGCTTCAGTATTGCACTGGACTCTTGGCCACATATCAGCTCTTCTACGTCAGCGCGCACATTGTACGCGGGCCAAATGTATTTACGGAATAAATCTAGACAATAAAATTTAAAATTGGCAGATCCCATGTACAGTGGGAATTGATGCAAAGCACGAACGGGGAAGCTGGATATGCCACTTTAAAATCAGCACAGCGTTATAAGAACGATGGGTGTATAACTCAGTAAACAGAACTACAAATGTTATGCGCACTCACATACCTGGAAAAAAATGCAAGTGTCACGTAACGACGGCACCACTAACGTTTGTAATACCACCACCAGCAGTGGTGTGCATATAAATAATGCCGCAGATGACTTCCATGTCGTGCTCATCAGGATCGCGCCTAGAATTTCTCTTTGTCATCCGTTCACATCCCGTATTTTCAAATTTCCTCTACTTTCAGGTAGCGAAACAACCACGAGTACATCATGGGCGTGGCATGTAGTCATGTTCTTACATGACATTCATGTCTTGATTTCCACGTGAGGGCTTGTTCCTTATGTTTACCACTAATAAATACTAATTTTGCGATACGTCATGTCAACGAAACCGCCGTAAGAGCAGCAGCACCAGGGCATGTATATCATAATATTCATGTTATGACTAGTCACTAATGTTCCTCATACAGTCATTTATGTCTTACCAATTTCGGTATAGGTCCCATTATCCAAACGGCCAAGAGCGATAAATGTCGCAGACAGACAGACAGACAGACAGACAGATAAATAGTCAGACAGACAGACAGACAGATGAATAGACAGACAGACAGACAGACAGACAGATAAATAGATAAATAGATAAACAGACAGACAGACAGACAGATAAATAGATAAATAGATAGACAGACAGACAGACAGACAGACAGATAAATAGATAAACAGACAGACAGACAAACAGACAGACAGACAGACAGACAAACAGACACAGACAGACAAACAGACAGACAGACAGACAGACAGACAGACAAACAGACAAACAGACAGACAGACAGACAGACAGACAGACAGACAGACAGACAGACAGACAGACAGATAGATAGATAGATAGATAGATAGATAGATAGATAGATAGATAGATAGATAGATAGATAGATAGATAGATAGATAGATAGATAGATAGATAGATAGATAGATAGATAGATAGATAGATAGATAGATATGGTCAAACTCGCCGAAGTTCGCAAAGCAATGTTACCATTTAGAACACGCCACTTCCTCTTGTAAAGCCTGTCTCAATGTAAAAAATTCTTGTATAGGCAACCACCTCCCGACTATTTTGCGTAAATCGAATAAAGAAATGTGTGGTATCTGCAGAAATGTGTACACCATAAAAATTTTTTAAAGAACGTCATTTGCAGCAAAACTATCAACAATGGGTGGGTGGGAAAAAGTATTCTATCTTTACAATCAATTTCGACCACCCTCTACGCAATACAATTCAATTTTGCGGGCGAGAGTGCACAACGCGTTGTTACTTTGTACAAGACTGAATTTATCATTTCTCATGGCTATAGTTGCACAATATTGTTACGCAAGACAAGGTAAATTAATGGGTTTTTTTAATGGGTCCTGAGTCCGCGATCCCCGTATAACGATGATGTTCTCCACCGCCATGGCTCGTACCCACTCAGAGGTATCGCAGTGGAGGCAACGTTGTCTTCATTCTCTAGCCGCGCTTCTCTTGTTTTTCCTCGTAGTGATACTTATTATCATTCCTCCGGTCTCAGAAGAAGCCCTCTGGGCGAAACATTCTTGCATCCTTCGTGTACACGGCTTCAGGCGGGCAACATGCGTAACCTCTGTCTTGTATGAACGTCGACCACTAGTAGTGACACGTGCAATTTCATAGTTGACCTCGCTGAGACGATGAAGTATCACGAAAGGACCGGCGTAGTGTGTCAGTAGCTTTTGGCTCAAGCCACGTCTGTGTATTGGGGTCCACACCCACACTAGATCACCGGGGGCATAGGTTACATGACTGTGTTGACTGTCGTAGCGAGTTTTTGAGGACTCTTGCGCTGCCAGTGTACGTAGGCAGGCAAGTCGACGTGTCTCTTCCACACGACACAAAGTTTCCGCAATTGTTAAATCGTCATGAACGACAAAAGGAAAGATAGTGTCCAGCGTATGTCGAGGTGAGCGAGCGTAGAGCAGATATAAAGGGCTGTAGCCTGTTGTTTCGTGTTTCGACGTGTTGAAGGCGTACGTGACGAATGGTAAAACTTCATTCCAGTTTTTGTGGTCGGAGGCGACGTATATTGACAACATGTTGATCAACGTTCGGTTTGTGCGCTCGGTGAGGCCGTTAGTTTGTGGATGATACGCAGTAAAGCGTCGGAACTTGGAAGCACACAAATGAAGTAATGATTCGACAATATCAGCGGTAAATTGTCGTCCACGGTCACTTATTATCACGCGAGGAGGTCCGTGTCGGAGATGACTGAATTCAACAGGAACTCCGAAACCTGCGCTGCCATGGTGGAGCATAAGGCAGCCGTCTCGCAGTACCGCGTCAGGTAATCGGCGCATACAATTATCCACCGGTTACCTTTTGAGGAGCGTGGAAATGGTCCCATCATATCAATGCCGACCTTTTCAAAAGGAGAACCGGGAGGCTTTACAGGTTGCAGGTGACCAACGGGAGCCGAGGAGGGCCGCTTGTGGCTCTGGCACTGCGTACAGCTGGCCACGTAGTTCTTAAATGTCTTGCTCATTTTCAGCCAATAGAACCGCTATTTCGTGCGACTAAGTGTTCGTGCGGTGCCTAGATGGCCAGAGGTGGGGTCGTCATGCGTGAGACACAGAACAGACGTTTGGAGAGACACAGTAACAACTAGCAGAAAGCGGGCGCCCGTCGTGGACAAGTTTCTTTGGTAAAGAAGACCATTTCGGATGCAGAATCGGCCTTCGCTTAATGAATTTCTTGCTCCAAGGAAGAGAGCTTTCAAACTTGGGTCATTACGCTGCTCAGTGGCGGAGGTCACGGCCTCGTGAATGCCAGACGACAGAGAAGCGATAAGGTGGTCAAAGTTATCGGCTTCACAATCTGTCGATGGTAGCGGCATTCTGGAGAGGCAACCAACATCAGCGTGTAGACGCCCAGTCTTGTATGAAATGGTGAAGACATCTTCTTGCAAACGAGCGGCCCATCGTGCGAGGCGGCCGGATGGGTCACGAAGGTTTACCAGCCAACACAGGGAATGGTGATCTGTGAGGATAGTTAACGGGCGATATAGATGTATGAGCGAAACCATTGCACGGCAAAGACTACCGCTAGGCATTCCTGTTCGGTCACTGTGTAGTTGCGTTCAGGCTTGCTTAAAGAACGACTTGTTACGCCACAACGTGTTCTTTCTTGACAGAACACTGAACAAGAACGGCACCGATACCGATGCCACTTGCGTCTGTGTGAATTTCCGTGGGCGACGAAGGATCGAAGTGCCGAAGTATTGACTGCGAAGTTAACAAACACTTCAGCTTGTGAAAAGCGGCATCGCGCTCGGAGGTCCACTGAAACGGGCTGTTATTGCGTAGAAGGCTCGTCAGGGGGTGAACGATATCTGCAAACTTGGGTACGAACCGGTGGAATTACGAGCAGAGCCCGACGAAGCTACGCAGTTGTTTCACAGATTTTGGGCGCTCGAACGATTCAACGGGCGCTGTCTTTTGTGGGTCAGGTCTGAACCCAGGCAGCACAGAAGGTTGGCCCAATATTGGGGATAGATCGGCATTGCCTGGCCCATGAACGGCCCAGTTTTCACAACGTACCGCCAAGATTGGCTGTGCCTGCCAAATAGAACGGCGACGTTGGACCAGCGTTTACAACGTACCCCCAATATTGGTTCTGCCAGCCGAATAGAACGGCTATGTTGGACCAGCATTAACAACATTCCGCCAATGATGGCTGTGCCAGTCTATTAGATTGGTTATATTGGGCCAGCTTTCAGAACTTTCCGCTCATATAGGCTGTGCCGGCCTATTAGAACGGACACATCGGGCCAGGTTGTACAAGTAGCAGCCAATATGGGCGGAGCCATCCAATAAGACCGGCATTATTGGCCCGCCGTTTGAACGTTATTGCCGGCGTCAGCTGAAAAGTCAACATCACGATGTCATAATATTAGAATATGAGCCAATTTCTGCGTGTGCTGCTTTTTGGCGCTGTTCTGGCCCCAATTCACGCGCCGATTTTTCAAGTTAGAGAGAGAGTAATATATGTGCCGGGCACAATATTAGAACTATCTTTTCGTCATTAAACCATGCCCCGCCGCGGCGGTCTAGTGGCTAAGGTACTCGGCTGCTGACCCGCAGGTCGCGGGTTTGAATCCCGGCTGCGGCGGCTGCATTTCCGATGGAGGCGGAAATGTTGTAGGCCCGTGTGCTCAGATTAGGGTGCATGTTAAAGAACCCCAGGTGGTCGAAATTTCCGGAGCCCTCCACTATGGCGTCTCTCATAATCATATGGTGGTTTTGGGACGTTAAACCCCACATATCAATCAATCAATCATTAAACCATGCACAGCTCGTTGAAATGCATAATCGTTGGTTGAAGTTGTGCAAGGTAGACTTTTTAAGTGAGAAAAAATTACCGATCAAGTTTCTCTGTCAGACGTGACGTCCGATGCGGTGCTATCCGTACGTATGACGAAGCTGCTGCGGATACCGCTGTCTTACGCGTGCATGTAGACGTCGAATATCGGACGCAAATCTTATCGTATCATGTGTCGGGCTAGCTATCTACGCGACCTATTCGAATCTGTTTTGCGTTCACAGCACAGTACAGTTAACGGCACCTGCTGCTTGACGTGTGTGAAGAGCGGGGGTCGTCAGTTGCGTTATGGTGACTGAATCATACAACAGATGCAGTTGCCGTGATCTAACACACAGACGCGCGTGCGCACGCACGCACGCGCTATATTCATGCAACGACCACACGAATTCCCAACAACATCGCAGCGAACGGTTGGTAAGGTGTTGCGGAGTGTGTGGGCGTCGTAGGGCACCCTGTCGGTGCCCAGCTCGTTGCGAATGCGAATTTCGGCGTGGAACGCATCTTTTTTATGTACTTTTTTTACGTGTGCCCAAAACGGTAGGCTGCGCGATACGAGAAGTACGACACACAAAAAAAGAAGAAACGTAAATGCATAGGGCAAATCGTTAATAACAAAAAAAAAAAACACGCACGCTCACGCCACTGCAGTGGCGTGAGCGTGCGTGTTTTTTTGTTATTAACGAAGCACATGTGCTTCCATAAAACATGACAGCCAAGAATGATGAAGTATTCATTTACATACAAATTACTATGAGTTGCTGAAACTCACGCAAAAGAACATAATTTTCTTCTTTGGATATTGATCGAGTGCCTTGGAATTATGCTATGTGAATTTGACACATCAACAGTGCATTATGATTCCCACCATAGGGGGCCACAATCTTGGCAAGTAATAGAAGTACTCTTCCCACCTGATGTGCACCTAACGTAAAGAGGCCTTGTTTCTCAAGTTAGCAATATATATCTATATATATATATATATATATATATATATATATATATATATATATATATATATATAACCACTGGAAAAATATACCAGGTGTAACCAGAAAAAGGTGCACCTGCAGTTTTAAAGTTTAAAAGAAGCAATGACATGCCAACCATCCAAATAGAACGCCCGAGAAAGGAGCATCAATCAGTATTACAGCAGCTAAAAGCCTGCTAACAGCTGAAGGTAGTCATGCTGCTCTTCCATTCAAGTATAGTGTACACTGAGAAAAGATACTGAAGATACACCATCAGCAAATGACAAAAGCAATACAGACAAAGCTTTCTCTTATAATACAAAAAGTCTTTAGCTGAGGAGGCAAATAAGTCATTGGCACACAATAAGTGCACAAAAAAAAATAAGCTGTCGCACGAGGCTGTCAGCGCTTAGACAACACAGGCAAAAATGCAGTAGACTGAAGAAGGGAAAACCCATAGCAAAAGTTACCGTACTCCTGAGTGCTTGCTTTGCGTGCAAATGAAGCTAGCGTGAAGTTGAACACTAGATTAAAGCACCACAATCAAAATCTGGAAGTCAATGCTTTAGGAATAATACAAAGTACTGAAGAAGCATGCAAAGAGCATTCCTGTGAAGGCAAATATAAAAAAAGACTGAAAGCTCTGTGGCCCTGAACAAGACAACACCACAACCAATCGAAGAGCCGTTCGGACACACCAGCAGTTCTGGCCAACAGTAAAAAGTCACAAAAACATACCTTTAATGCCTTTTTTACAAGAGAACTTCAAAAGAAATGTGCATACACCAATGCCAGAAGTATCGATGGAAGCTATTACTCATATTCAGCTCTTCATTGAAACACTGACATAAGATACTTGTACCTGGATGCTTAATTACTTTGGTACAACTCAAGAGCGTCGACGCCAAGTGGCAAAAAAATTATGATGGAAGACTACAATGTGATCAAATGCACACGTGAACCACCAACCAAGGTCCTATGCTAGAGTGAATATCGCAAAAAGTCTTGAACGCCTAATGTCACTGGCTCATACTCAGCGTTCTCAATCAAAATCTTGACCTCCCACACAGCATATTGTTCCAACAACCTGCCACCTCTCATCATGTCATGAAACAAGCTCGAGTATACACAAACCCTCCTCACCGTTAGGTAGTTAGATAGCTCCACTAGTGCTTCACTCTCGGAACACATAGACCAGGGCCGTAACTAGACGGGTAGTGAGGAGGTTCTGAGCCGCTGAAGTATTTTCATGCTCTGACTTTTCGTCAACAATAGCTTAATCTGGGCAAGTTGGTTCATCGTGGTTGTGTTCTAGTAACAGTGAGAGAAGCTGAGGAAGAGACAAAAAGGACAGGAAAGAGCGCTGACTGCCAACTAAATTTTATTGAAGGTACTACGCCCACTTTTTACAGAGTACAAGAACAGTGCTCATGCACAACGACACATGTGAGACCATGATATTATAATCTTAACTGAGAAAAGAATACTCTCTCTCCGAATGGATGAGTGAAGGTATACTGATGCACTGATCCATGGCCTTCCTGACAAGAAAATGCTTTCACAGTCTCTCTTTCATTTCTTGTTTTTGCTTTTTTCAAAAACAGTGTTTTATGAAACATAGAACTGCACTTACATTCTTTACAGTGTATGGCCATGCGACTACCATAGCCATTCTTAACATTTTAAGCATGCTGTCTTGCTCAAACATTGGGGCATTGCCCAGTTTGTCTTATGTTTACGTTTCCACGTGTCAATAGTACCTCATACACAACATTATATTGGCATTCAGTATACCTATTCTCGTGACGAATGGTGAAATAATGGCTATTCCTGTTGCTTTTTAGTACACACACTTTTGAATACTTGCAAGGAATGGCAAATAACAAGATAAAATTATATCGGCTCGCTATTTTCTTTATATTGTGAAACACCCTATGTACGTACGGTATAGCATGCAAAGATCTTTGGTCATTCTGTTTTTATTTTGGTCCTGTTTTGTTTAACTTGACTTTCTGCAGGAAGGTTTAGCACACGGGTGTGATGGTGCTGTTGGGATATCCAGCATCCTTTAGTCTTTTAATCTGGTTTTTAAGGCTTACCTCATCCTTGTGCTCACATGACTTCTGAAGGGTGGCCTCAATGCACGTGGTGGCAACTCCTCTGAGTAAATTGTGTAAATGTGTAATTATGTGTTATGATGTACTAAACAAGATGTCCCAAGAATCAGAATAAGTGACAGTAGTCAAAGTTTTTGTCACTGCCTTTTATACAAATACCAGTTTATTGTTGCCTCCTGCAGTATTTTAGGGCCTCTTATATAGATAGGATGTTTTCTCACTTTTAGTACATTTTTGTATTGATGATGCCATATGCTCAGGAGGTAGAATGTCATTATGTTCTTTCTGATAACTTCTAGCTTCTGAGCAAAGATAATGTTTCAGAAAAATGAAAAAAGGCTAGCATAATATTAAGACATGGAAGAAAGCAGAGTTTATCAAAAATGAATGCATTAGTTGGGAATGAGAAAAAAAGATGGATGAACAGGTCAGTAATGTCAATTAATTTATATTAGGACACATGAAATGTAGCAGAGGGTGGCAGGTGATTAGTTCCAATGAGATCGAGAAATTATCAGCCATAATATGAAATTGGCTCATACAGGACAGGGAACATTGATTGGGCTTCCACCCTGCAGTGGACATAATATAGGCTTAACGCTAACAATGAGCAAAGCCTGTGAAATTAATGCTCCATGAAATGAGCAGTACTGCACAGATTGCTGTGCTAGACTTCCGATTTTGCATGTTTTTACCAGCTTATCCTGCTCGCTGTTCAGACACAAAGCTTCACCAGAAAAACAATGTTATACTTGGTGAGGATAATGCCAGTGAATCCAGTGTTTTATATACACCTTTCCTTGCTTAAGTCCTCCTCCAAACTATACGATTTTTCTTGGAAATGTTCTGCTTACAGCACACCAACGGATCAAGTGAAACAACTTTATTGGGGTCCTGCAGGACGCGCCCTAGTATGCAATCACCATTTCACTTCACGTTACAACGTACTGGTGGTAAAATATTCTCTGGCAGGGTACAGAAGTGCATGCACTGAGCTAGCTTGTGCAGCGCGGTCTATTCCAGAAAGCTGAACCTATGTTTGGTACAGAATTTTGTAACCACACGATGCTTGCACAGATTAAATGTGGCCACACATAGCATCTTCTGAGCTTTTTTATGAAATGATCTCGCAGATCTGAAAACATTTGTTTTTTTGTTTACTTCATAGTTCCCAGTGAAATATTTCTCTTGTTCCTCTCATTGAATAATGGCATTTGGTGTGACTAAGGTGTTCCTAATTCCTCACTATGAGATCAGAAAAAACGATTCTCCTTGAAATTGCTTCACAAGCATTTCCTAAGATATTGAATGACACTGCTTGCCACATGTACAAACATTTGATAGTTTTATGAGGGTTGATGATAAAGCGAATCATTTGGTGCATCCAAGCCGGGACAGAGATTGACTGGCCCTGGGGCCGTTATTAGTTAATATCTTGCAGCTTGTTCCAGGTAGACAGGGCTTCATTCTGTAGAAATGGTAACTCATCACACTGGTTCCCCAGCATGCAAAGAAATTAACTTGATGCTAACACTGACTCAGATGTTCTGAAATGTCATAGAGGGTACATGAAGGCTGGGTACATGAAGGTTGCAGCAGTTATACTAACTGTACAGTCAGCATGCTTGTGTGATATGTGCATAGCGCATCAAAGCCACGTGTGAGAATGCGCTGGAACAGCTGAAAATCAATGGCAGCATAGCTTAAGAAGGCTGTCATCCCTTTTTTGCCAGTTTCCAATATCCATCCTCCCTTTTCATGCATCTTCTTTCAATATATCTGGGGTTTTATTCCCAAAACCACAATATATTAATGAGAAGCAAATTTTGAACACTGGTGTTCTTTAACATCTTCACTTGTTTGCAGCGCCCAACACCAGAAACACAGGACAGGGAAGGAGCAAAAGAGAAAGAAAAGACGGCGCCGACTCTAAAAAATACGGCACTGACATCATGACACGCACATGTCGTGATGTAAGCTGCCCAAGAGTGGCCTCCCGTGAGAATAGTGAAGAATTGGGAATAGGATCTACCAGTAAGGGCTTGTGTGAATTCACAAACAGTGAAAAAGATCCACCAGGGGTGAACCACAGGTACTGGTGCACTCTGGTTGAGAGAGAGCAGAGTAAAACAGATGTGCCAGACAGGAGATTATAAATGGTTTTGTCTGGAGCTGGTGCCAGACCGAGCTCTGATTAAGCGTAAGGGGGTAATTGAGCGCCAGGCCAATCTGATCCCATTCCTGTGATGGGGTGCAATGTGATGACAGGGCGAATTCCATTTTCTTTTTTTCCATGGGTTTAGGGAAATAATTTTTCAGGGATCAGTCGAATAATAACCTCCGACATACATAATAACATGCTTATTCTGGGCGTAGTTATGCCTAGCCACCAGATTGGGAGAAAAAGGAATTTTCCCGAAATGTGCGATTAAAGTGTTTGGTGCTTACGCCTTGACGGAAGTATTGATAGGTGCTTTGGAAATCGGTACGCCATTTCTGTAATCGTTAAATATGCAACTGAATGTGCCACTGCTGGGATATGGCTGCGTGACACTCCCAGCCATTTCGGGGTAAGCCGTTTAATCTACAATGAAGATGTAATGATGCCCGTTCTCCATCACAGCAGTAGCTGTGTGGCTATTCCTTCAACTAGGCCTACTGCAGCGCCAACTAAACGTCTGCATAAATTTAGCGCTAGTACCGTACATAATAATCAGCACGTGCCTTGGGTTCACTTCGATGGTGTTGTGAATTCATCTTGCGTGTACAATGGTTTAAGTTGCAGCGTCCTTAATCATTATTGCAATAGGAGACATGATTTATCGTCACGCATGGTGTTGCTTAGCTCGGTCCTCAGTGTTCGAAGCAGGTTCCGCCTTGTGAGATGCATCAGAGGCACAAGAGTTGATTTCTGCTCTGTGTTTTCTATAATTCCCTAGCCTGTATTATACAGGAGGGATAGTGCTGTGTGCGTCAGCTGCCTCGGTGCTCTCTCAACCGCCTGCCTGGTAAGACTGATAGCTCATTCTATCAGCGCCTTGTCGTATCTCCCTCCTCACACTGCGACATGTCCTTCCACTTGGAGGACAAGATGATACAGAAGCCAAAACCCCCGCAATGTTTGCAAGCCACAACCCGAGCAAACAATTCAACAGTGAGGCCAGAGAAATCTATCCTGACTAGGCCTGGAGCAAAACAAGCCAGAGAGCATATTCTTGGCTGGATAGATGGATGGATGTTGGCCGTCTACCTTTAGATCGGGCGGCGGCTCTAACGTCACCTAGCCGTAATGCTTAGTGAACTAACCACTAGATTTTTTTTTTCCCTTTAAATAGTAAAGTTGGACGGGTACTTTGAAGTGAAGGGTTTAATTTTCAATCGTGCCTTGACTTTAGCCACCAATCAGATAACCTCCTTCTAGTTAAGTCTACCCGCTTAAAGTCTATTTTTGCCCTCCCTGTCCCTAAACACCAGTGCTTTGAAAAACTCTGCGC
>WOVY01005998.1:0-168154 GCA_013436015.1 Rhipicephalus annulatus | reverse complement strand
TTAGAGCATCGAACGCGTTATTCGAAGGGTCGTAGGGTTCGATTCCTGCTCACGTCTGGTTATTTTTCATCCACTTTTCTTTCTTCCTATTTACATTCCATTGGTTCTGATAACTTCCCCTGTACATTCCTTGGCATGACTGTCTGGTTAGATCTCATTAATATTGTGTTAAAACGCGGCAAAACGAGCCCTTAGGTGTGCACTTCTTTCCTTATTTCATTGAACGAGGGTCTCGTACTGGGCAGACTTGGTGTGTTTAGGTTGTATAAGAGGGACAATTATTCAGCTGCCCGCTTATAATAAGTTCACGTGCTACGTGACGCCAAACATGCGCATAAGAGTGTTTTCACACTCGTCGTTTGGCCTATAGATGACGCTGACTGTCACTCCTACTTCTAAATTCACATATAAAACCCAAAAGAGTGGATGGAGGGAAGACCGCTGTGGTAGCTCAGTGGTTAGAGCATCGAACGCGTTATTCGAAAGGTCATAGGTTCGATTCCTGTTCACGTCTCGGTTATTTTTTCATCCACTTTTCCTTTCTTCTATTTACATTCCATTGGTTCTAATAATTCCCTGTACATTCCTTGGCATGACTGTCTGTTAGATCTCATTAATATTGTGTTAAAACGCGGCAAAACGAGCCCTTAGGTGTGCACTTCTTTCCTTTATTTCATTGAACGACGGTCTCGTACTGGCAGACTTGGTGTGTTTAGGTTGTATAAGAGGGACAATTATTCAGCTGCCCGCTTATAATAAGTTCACGTGCTACGTGCCGCCAAACATGCGCATAAGACTGTTTTCACACTTGTCGTTTGGCCTATACGATGGCGCTGACTGTCACTCCTACTTCTAAATTCACATATAAAACCCAAAAGAGTGGATGGAGGGAAGGCCGCTGTGGTAGCTCAGTGGTTAGAGCATCGAACGCGTTATTCGAAGGTCAGTAGGTTCGATTCCTGCTCACGTCTCGTTATTTTTCATCCACTTTTCTTTCTTCCTATTTACATTCCATTGGTTCTAATAACTTCCCCTGTACATTCCTTGGCATGACTGTCTGTTAGATCTCATTAATATTGTGTTAAAACGCGGCAAAAACGAGCCCTTAGGTGTGCACTTCTTTCCTTTATTTCATTGAACGACGGTCTCGTACTGGCAGACTTGGTGTGTTTAGGTTGTATAAGAGGGACAATTATTCAGCTGCCCGCTTATAATAAGTTCACGTGCTACGTGGCGCCAAACATGCGCATAAGAGTGTTTTCACACTCGTTGTTTGGCCTATAGATGGCGCGGACTGTCACTCCTACTTCTAAATTCACATATAAAACCCAAAAGAGTGGCTGGAGGGAAGGCCGCTGTGGTAGCTCAGTGGTTAGAGCATCGAACGCGTTATTCGAAGGTCGTAGGTTCGATTCCTGCTCACGTCTGGTTATTTTTCATCCACTTTTCTTTCTTCCTATTACATTCCATTGGTTCTAATAACTTCCCCTGTACATTCCTTGGCATGACTGTCTGTTAGATCTCATTAATATTGTGTTAAAACGCGGCAAAACGAGCCCTTAGGTGTGCACTTCTTTCCTTTATTTCATTGAACGACGGTCTCGTACTGGCAGACTTGGTGTGTTTAGGTTGTATAAGAGGGACAATTATTCAGCTGCCCGCTTATAATAAGTTCACGTGCTACGTGCCGCCAAACATGCGCATAAGACTGTTTTCACACTTGTCGTTTGGCCTATCGATGGCGCTGACTGTCACTCCTACTTCTAAATTCACATATAAAACCCAAAAGAGTAGATGGAGGGAAGGCCGCTGTGGTAGCTCAGTGGTTAGAGCATCGAACGCGTTATTCGAAGGTCGTAGGTTCGATTCCTGCTCACGTCTGGTTATTTTTCATCCACTTTTCTTTCTTCCTATTTACATTCCATTGGTTCTAATAACTTCCCCTGTACATTCCTTGGCATGACTATCTGTTAGATCTCATTAATATTGTGTTAAAACGCGGCAAAACGAGCCCTTAGGTGTGCACTTCTTTCCTTTATTTCATTGAACGACGGTCTCGTACTGGCAGACTTGGTGTGTTTAGGTTGTATAAGAGGGACAATTATTCAGCTGCCCGCTTATAATAAGTTCACGTGCTACGTGCCGCCAAACATGCGCATAAGACTGTTTTCACACTTGTCGTTTGGCCTATCGATGGCGCTGACTGTCACTCCTACTTCTAAATTCACATATAAAACCCAAAAGAGTGGATGGAGGGAAGGCCGCTGTGGTAGCTCAGTGGTTAGAGCATCGAACGCGTTATTCGAAGGTCGTAGGTTCGATTCCTGCTCACGTCTGGTTATTTTTCATCCACTTTTCTTTCTTCCTATTTACATTCCATTGGTTCTAATAACTTCCCCTGTACATTCCTTGGCATGACTGTCTGTTAGATCTCATTAATATTGTGTTAAAACGCGGCAAAACGAGCCCTTAGGTGTGCACTTCTTTCCTTTATTTCATTGAACGACGGTCTCGTACTGGCAGACTTGGTGTGTTTAGGTTGTATAAGAGGGACAATTATTCAGCTGCCCGCTTATAATAAGTTCACGTGCTACGTGCCGCCAAACATGCGCATAAGACTGTTTTCACACTTGTCGTTTGGCCTATCGATGGCGCTGACTGTCACTCCTACTTCTAAATTCACATATAAAACCCAAAAGAGTGGATGGAGGGAAGGCCGCTGTGGTAGCTCAGTGGTTAGAGCATCGAACGCGTTATTCGAAGGTCATAGGTTCGATTCCTGTTCACGTCTCGTTATTTTTCATCCACTTTTCTTTCTTCCTATTTACATTCCATTGGTTCTAATAACTTCCCCTGTACATTCCTTGGCATGACTGTCTGTTAGATCTCATTAATATTGTGTTAAAACGCGGCAAAACGAGCCCTTAGGTGTGCACTTCTTTCCTTTATTTCATTGAACGACGGTCTCGTACTGGCAGACTTGGTGTGTTTAGGTTGTATAAGAGGGACAATTATTCAGCTGCCCGCTTATAATAAGTTCACGTGCTACGTGCCGCCAAACATGCGCATAAGACTGTTTTCACACTTGTCGTTTGGCCTATCGATGGCGCTGACTGTCACTCCTACTTCTAAATTCACATATAAAACCCAAAAGAGTGGATGGAGGGAAGGCCGCTGTGGTAGCTCAGTGGTTAGAGCATCGAACGCGTTATTCGAAGGTCGTAGGTTCGATTCCTGCTCACGTCTGGTTATTTTTCATCCACTTTTCTTTCTTCCTATTTACATTCCATTGGTTCTAATAACTTCCCCTGTACATTCCTTGGCATGACTGTCTGTTAGATCTCATTAATATTGTGTTAAAACGCGGCAAAACGAGCCCTTAGGTGTGCACTTCTTTCCTTTATTTCATTGAACGACGGTCTCGTACTGGCAGACTTGGTGTGTTTAGGTTGTATAAGAGGGACAATTATTCAGCTGCCCGCTTATAATAAGTTCACGTGCTACGTGACGCCAAACATGCGCATAAGAGTGTTTTCACACTCGTCGTTTGGCCTATCGATGGCGCTGACTGTCACTCCTACTTCTAAATTCACATATAAAACCCAAAAGAGTGGATGGAGGGAAGGCCGCTGTGGTAGCTCAGTGGTTAGAGCATCGAACGCGTTATTCGAAGGTCATAGGTTCGATTCCTGTTCACGTCTCGTTATTTTTTCATCCACTTTTCTTTCTTCTTATTTACATTCCATTGGTTCTAATAATTTCCCCTGTACATTCCTTGGCATGACTGTCTGTTAGATCTCATTAATATTGTGTTAAAACGCGGCAAAACGAGCCCTTAGGTGTGCACTTCTTTCCTTTATTTCATTGAACGACGGTCTCGTACTGGCAGACTTGGTGTGTTTAGGTTGTATAAGAGGGACAATTATTCAGCTGCCCGCTTATAATAAGTTCACGTGCTACGTGCCGCCAAACATGCGCATAAGACTGTTTTCACACTTGTCGTTTGGCCTATCGATGGCGCTGACTGTCACTCCTACTTCTAAATTCACATATAAAACCCAAAAGAGTGGATGGAGGGAAGGCCGCTGTGGTAGCTCAGTGGTTAGAGCATCGAACGCGTTATTCGAAGGTCGTAGGTTCGATTCCTGCTCACGTCTGGTTATTTTTCATCCACTTTTCTTTCTTCCTATTTACATTCCATTGGTTCTAATAACTTCCCCTGTACATTCCTTGGCATGACTGTCTGTTAGATCTCATTAATATTGTGTTAAAACGCGGCAAAACGAGCCCTTAGGTGTGCACTTCTTTCCTTTATTTCATTGAACGACGGTCTCGTACTGGCAGACTTGGTGTGTTTAGGTTGTATAAGAGGGACAATTATTCAGCTGCCCGCTTATAATAAGTTCACGTGCTACGTGGCGCCAAACATGCGCATAAGAGTGTTTTCACACTCGTTGTTTGGCCTATAGATGGCGCGGACTGTCACTCCTACTTCTAAATTCACATATAAAACCCAAAAGAGTGGCTGGAGGGAAGGCCGCTGTGGTAGCTCAGTGGTTAGAGCATCGAACGCGTTATTCGAAGGTCGTAGGTTCGATTCCTGCTCACGTCTGGTTATTTTTCATCCACTTTTCTTTCTTCCTATTTACATTCCATTGGTTCTAATAACTTCCCCTGTACATTCCTTGGCATGACTGTCTGTTAGATCTCATTAATATTGTGTTAAAACGCGGCAAAACGAGCCCTTAGGTGTGCACTTCTTTCCTTTATTTCATTGAACGACGGTCTCGTACTGGCAGACTTGGTGTGTTTAGGTTGTATAAGAGGGACAATTATTCAGCTGCCCGCTTATAATAAGTTCACGTGCTACGTGCCGCCAAACATGCGCATAAGACTGTTTTCACACTTGTCGTTTGGCCTATCGATGGCGCTGACTGTCACTCCTACTTCTAAATTCACATATAAAACCCAAAAGAGTGGATGGAGGGAAGGCCGCTGTGGTAGCTCAGTGGTTAGAGCATCGAACGCGTTATTCGAAGGTCGTAGGTTCGATTCCTGCTCACGTCTGGTTATTTTTCATCCACTTTTCTTTCTTCCTATTTACATTCCATTGGTTCTAATAACTTCCCCTGTACATTCCTTGGCATGACTATCTGTTAGATCTCATTAATATTGTGTTAAAACGCGGCAAAACGAGCCCTTAGGTGTGCACTTCTTTCCTTTATTTCATTGAACGACGGTCTCGTACTGGCAGACTTGGTGTGTTTAGGTTGTATAAGAGGGACAATTATTCAGCTGCCCGCTTATAATAAGTTCACGTGCTACGTGCCGCCAAACATGCGCATAAGACTGTTTTCACACTTGTCGTTTGGCCTATCGATGGCGCTTACTGTCACTCCTACTTCTAAATTCACATATAAAACCCAAAAGAGTGGATGGAGGGAAGGCCGCTGTGGTAGCTCAGTGTTTAGAGCATCGAACGCGTTCTTCGAAGGTCGTAGGTTCGATTCCTGCTCACGTCTGGTTATTTTTCATCCACTTTTCTTTCTTCCTATTTACATTCCATTGGTTCTAATAACTTCCCCTGTACATTCCTTGGCATGACTGTCTGTTAGATCTCATTAATATTGTGTTAAAACGCGGCAAAACGAGCCCTTAGGTGTGCACTTCTTTCCTTTATTTCATTGAACGACGGTCTCGTACTGGCAGACTTGGTGTGTTTAGGTTGTATAAGAGGGACAATTATTCAGCTGCCCGCTTATAATAAGTTCACGTGCTACGTGCCGCCAAACATGCGCATAAGACTGTTTTCACACTTGTCGTTTGGCCTATCGATGGCGCTGACTGTCACTCCTACTTCTAAATTCACATATAAAACCCAAAAGAGTGGATGGAGGGAAGGCCGCTGTGGTAGCTCAGTGGTTAGAGCATCGAACGCGTTATTCGAAGGTCATAGGTTCGATTCCTGTTCACGTCTCGTTATTTTTCATCCACTTTTCTTTCTTCCTATTTACATTCCATTGGTTCTAATAACTTCCCCTGTACATTCCTTGGCATGACTGTCTGTTAGATCTCATTAATATTGTGTTAAAACGCGGCAAAACGAGCCCTTAGGTGTGCACTTCTTTCCTTTATTTCATTGAACGACGGTCTCGTACTGGCAGACTTGGTGTGTTTAGGTTGTATAAGAGGGACAATTATTCAGCTGCCCGCTTATAATAAGTTCACGTGCTACGTGCCGCCAAACATGCGCATAAGACTGTTTTCACACTTGTCGTTTGGCCTATCGATGGCGCTGACTGTCACTCCTACTTCTAAATTCACATATAAAACCCAAAAGAGTGGATGGAGGGAAGGCCGCTGTGGTAGCTCAGTGGTTAGAGCATCGAACGCGTTATTCGAAGGTCGTAGGTTCGATTCCTGCTCACGTCTGGTTATTTTTCATCCACTTTTCTTTCTTCCTATTTACATTCCATTGGTTCTAATAACTTCCCCTGTACATTCCTTGGCATGACTGTCTGTTAGATCTCATTAATATTGTGTTAAAACGCGGCAAAACGAGCCCTTAGGTGTGCACTTCTTTCCTTTATTTCATTGAACGACGGTCTCGTACTGGCAGACTTGGTGTGTTTAGGTTGTATAAGAGGGACAATTATTCAGCTGCCCGCTTATAATAAGTTCACGTGCTACGTGCCGCCAAACATGCGCATAAGACTGTTTTCACACTTGTCGTTTGGCCTATCGATGGCGCTGACTGTCACTCCTACTTCTAAATTCACATATAAAACCCAAAAGAGTGGATGGAGGGAAGGCCGCTGTGGTAGCTCAGTGGTTAGAGCATCGAACGCGTTATTCGAAGGTCATAGGTTCGATTCCTGTTCACGTCTCGTTATTTTTTCATCCACTTTTCTTTCTTCTTATTTACATTCCATTGGTTCTAATAATTTCCCCTGTACATTCCTTGGCATGACTGTCTGTTAGATCTCATTAATATTGTGTTAAAACGCGGCAAAACGAGCCCTTAGGTGTGCACTTCTTTCCTTTATTTCATTGAACGACGGTCTCGTACTGGCAGACTTGGTGTGTTTAGGTTGTATAAGAGGGACAATTATTCAGCTGCCCGCTTATAATAAGTTCACGTGCTACGTGCCGCCAAACATGCGCATAAGACTGTTTTCACACTTGTCGTTTGGCCTATCGATGGCGCTGACTGTCACTCCTACTTCTAAATTCACATATAAAACCCAAAAGAGTGGATGGAGGGAAGGCCGCTGTGGTAGCTCAGTGGTTAGAGCATCGAACGCGTTATTCGAAGGTCATAGGTTCGATTCCTGTTCACGTCTCGTTATTTTTTCATCCACTTTTCTTTCTTCTTATTTACATTCCATTGGTTCTAATAATTTCCCCTGTACATTCCTTGGCATGACTGTCTGTTAGATCTCATTAATATTGTGTTAAAACGCGGCAAAACGAGCCCTTAGGTGTGCACTTCTTTCCTTTATTTCATTGAACGACGGTCTCGTACTGGCAGACTTGGTGTGTTTAGGTTGTATAAGAGGGACAATTATTCAGCTGCCCGCTTATAATAAGTTCACGTGCTACGTGGCGCCAAACATGCTTATAAATGGCGCTGTCACTCCTACTTCTAAATTGACATATAAAACACAAAAGAGTGGATGGAGGAAAGGCCGCTGTGGTATCTCAGTGGTTAGAGCATCGAACGCGTATATATATATATAATATATATATATATATATATATATATATATATATATATATATATATATATATATATATCTCGATATAAGCTTTCAACATACAAAAACAAGTTATTTCTACTGTTCTACTGCCTCTAAATAATAATATTAAAGAGAAACTTAACATTACATGCAATTTCCGCGATAGGCACATGCGCGCTGATAGCACTAAATGCAATAAGTACCATATGAATTGGCTGCTGTAAATACCTGTGCTATTTTGAAATTTGGTGATACTATGCTGGTATATACATTCGCCCACGCTTGTAATTTGGTCACTGTGCGGAATGCTGTAATATAAATTTGTTTGTCAGCAGAAAATCTGAGAACCATGACTTGACAGGGTCGCGTTCTTTAAAAAGTCTGTTACCTGTCCCGAGTTTCGTATCAGGTAAGGTGCATTCATGGTTCATTATTCATCAAGTCTTCCTGCAAAACACTGCAAGAAAAACTTGTCTTCATTGGAAGGACCTGTGGTTAGTGCACATGTACGTGTTATCCTACATAAGCTGAGTCTTTCGACAATAACTCATCAGTTGCAATACAGCGCCTGTGTTTGCGTCTTTTTAGGTGGGCATGATTGTGTTGCATTGTATGCTGTTTCCTCAAAAGGAAAATAATGACTGGGTCGTTAGCTACCTGCTGCAACAAATAAAAAAACAAGATGCAACATTTTTTTCTTTCAGTACTCCTCTTTCTGCCCCCCACCCCCCGCACACACACACGCACACCAGAGCTATAATCGTCCAAGAAGGAAGAGGGGCTGTTTATGGTTGCGCACCTGTCATTCCTTCCCTAAATGTTTCGGTGTGATGGGGTTTGTCGGAGCAGCGAGTATATAATTTACGACTGGAACCAAAGGTGAACATTTGACATAAGTATGTCTCTTTTGGATAGAAACTGAAGGAATGAGAACTCCAATCAAAATATATTTAAGGAAAAAAAAAACAGATGTTTTGAAGCTGGTCCGGCTTCTTCCTCAGGGGTGAGAGATTGGCTTCAAAACGTCGTGTTTCTAAATATGTTTTGGTTGGACTTTTCTCATTACTTCAATGTACGAATAGAAGTGGGGATGGTGGTAAAGAAAAGGATTGCCCCAGTGACTTTCGCAATACTTCATTAGGCGAAATACCTTCTCTTTTCATATTGCTGTGTAATCTCCTATAGCCTTATCGTGACTCTCGGCTAAGCTTTGTTTTGTACTCGGTAGCTTAGGGTGCGGTGAGTTCCCGCGAACCTTACTTGCCTTCCAAACCAGTTACTGCATGCAAGCTTCGCCTGAATGGATGAATCTGTGGTTGAAGAACAGGAAAAAGACGCTATTTTTCCTTGCGAGAGCAGGGCTCAGTGGCTTGAAGGGAGGGGGGGGAGTGGAGAAAAGAGTTTAAAGTAGGAAGGAGGAGAAGGTTTGGAAGAACGTGAAAACCATGGCTGCCAGAGCAGAAAGAGAATAGGGGCCATTAGCAGGGCAGTCCAAGTAGTATGACTTGGAAATGGGGAGCTGCGACCACGTACGCACATACCTATGACCATTTCCACAAGAAAAAAAATGTCCCAGATCACTTTTCTTGGGCAAGAATACAGGAAACTAGCTAAACAAGAAAACTAAAATAAATAAAGAGATAACCGATAATCCTACCACCAATTGTCACCACAGCTGCGGAAGGAAAGAAAAACGTAATCTGTGACCTCGGCACCAGCGGCTACACAGAGGCATTTATTCGCAGATCACTGTGTATAAGAAAAGACACGAGGCACGACACCAATGACGCCGCAACGACGCCGCGTGTCGGCCCAACTTGAGCGCAGGGAACAGCGAACGGAGCACAATGGCAGAACACTGCGACACCACTCGCAACATGTTTGCCCCATACCAGTCCCGAAGGCATGGTGTAGAGCTCCTTGTGATTTGTAGTCTTTCTGCATTCCTTGAAGCGCACAAAGAGCGCGAAAGATTGGGTACGAGAAACTTGAGCGTGGAAAACGACCTTGCCATCATGCCTTTGGCAGTGTGGACTGGAAAAACGCAATGATGGGTGAGGGACGACAGGAAGTTCTTCCGCGCTTCAAAGATGACTATGAATGGAAAATCGTTTAAATGGGAATGAAAAAAAATCTCACAAAAACACGGGCGTTGCTATGTTGTTTCGGTACAACAGAACTGCATGCCTGTTGGAAAAAGATGGCAGCAGTATCTCATAAAGAGATTCGAGAATTAAAAGCCTCTCTGATTGCCGAGAGGTAAAAGAATTCTTCGACTACGCTTCAGCTTGAATAAATTTATTTCCGCGAGTGATGAAGGATCACGTACGGCATGAACGGTGCGTTTCTGCCTCCTTCCCTCTTGAAATATGGCCGCGAGAATTTTCATGGTACACTAAATTACGCAGCCGCTGTTTAATTGGTAGCAGATGACATGACAAAAGCCCATGGTCTGTGTCATCGTACATTTTAACAAAACTTGAAATCCAGCCAGATGGCGCATTGCTATCGGGAAATCTTTAGCGCGAACTAATGCTTCCTCACAACGTTCTCAAGCACCCATCCTGTCTCTCTCGTTCTTCTTAACGTCTTGTTTAGCGCTCACAACTTTCCCAATTGCCACATTTATTCAAGAAAAAACTGAAGGGGCATCTGAGGGCACAAGCAGTTCAACGCAATAGAGAGAGAGAACGGGTGCTCGATTGCTCACGAATCGTGCTGCTTTCTCGTCTTTGAAGCCACATTAATAATGAATCTGGAGCTTAGCACTTCTTCTCCGTTGATTAGGTACATAATCATAGATCAAGCTCAGTGTAGATTCCGATGTCACGTAATAAAGGTGACCTGGAGTGGCACATGTATCACAACAAGCTGCAGAACCCAATTCCATCCCTTCGTACCGTCATGCTCGTTTAATACAAACGTTTGTAGATTGGATTACAGAAACAACATTAAAAGACGGAGAAATATTTAATTCCTCCGTTCGCTGGTAACGCACTTCGTTATGTACTCTGTTCTTTGGGAGCAGATCACGCGATGAATTAACATAAAGTGGTGTTTCTATTTCACCACAGTCAGAGAACGGTGTACTCTACAAACACATCACCTACATTAAACTTCGTGCCAGCACAATGCATTCAATCCTCAATTACATCGCCAAAAAAAGATACGGGTTTCACGAAAAGAATTTCCTAATGCTTCGTGATATATTCAAACGTCAACTTTAAAAATAGCACCACCATGAACGGAATTGACTCTATGGCCGAATTTTACTGCAAAAAGCGCTTGAATAACTGCACTTTCCAGGTATGCAATATACATTGCATGAGGTTTTAGATGTGCGTTGACATCATTAGTTCAGGTTACATTGTTTTAGCGTAGAATTAGCTTCTTAGTCACGTTTACTATGCTTTTTAATGATAATATTTCTCCTCATCGGTCATTTAATGACTGTCATTTCATTTTCACAACCTTAAATGAGAGTTAGGAATAGTTGATATCCAAGCATTTTTTAAATATATATGACTGGTGTTTACCAAAGAACCTAGAATGAGTTCCGGGGAGGGAGAGATATGAACAGTTTTATCATTTGAAAAATAAATTTTTCGGCTTTACAAGCCGGAACGTCAATACGACAAGAAGGCACGCCATTGTATATAGGAGGTTTTAAATATTCGGAACCATGGGTCGCCAAAATAAATGGAGCCTACATAGACTCGCTCATTAAATGTGCTTTTATCTTAGGACTCGATATAGGGCCCATCCTATAGCCGGTATTTTGGTCACATATAAGTGACCAAAAATATTTTTCTCTGCAAAACATTTCCGCAATAGACTGCTCTCAATAAAGTAAATCATCCGTTAATAATAATAATAATCGTTAAAACGCCTTGGACGTTTGGTGTGGAATGACCGATCAAACTTTACGTCGATACCTATCACCGTCTCCACTGTCTCTTTCCAAGTTCCACATTTTATTGGTTCTAGAGAAGAAAGTAGCTTGTGGTATACACATCTTGAATAAAACTTGGCCGCGCACATACGCCCCATCTCACTGTTTTGTATCAATCATTTCACCGTTCTCATCTTACTTACCTTTTTGCCACGTGGTTGCGACGGCGAAGATTATGGTACTTGGGTTGCTCAAGACGACACTTTTTATTTCGTGAACATGTGCCTAGAAAAGTACAAAGTACTAGAAATTCACGCTTTACGCAGATAGCGGTGGTCAGAGCATTGGTCGTCGGTAATAGGATCTGCGCGAAGGTACGTCGCCATATATACCCGTGGCATCGAACATCCTCCATATTGTAGGTGTCTCAAACTTATCAGAAAATTCTAAATTAATCTAGAATTTTCGCAGACTGCCAAGCGTGCTTTGCGCAAGGCAATTGATTAATATGAGGTGTTTAACGTTTCAAAACCACCATATGATTATGAGAGATGCCGAAGTGGAGGACTACAGAAATTATGACAACCTGGGGTTCTTTAACATGCACTTAAATCTGAACACATGGGCCTACAGCATTTTCGCCTCCATCGAAAATGCAGCCGCCAAAGGCGGGATTTGATCGCGCGACGTGCGGGTCAGCAGCCGAGTACCTTAGCTACTGAACCACAATGGCGGTGTCTTTGCGCAAGACAGTGACATAAAAATACAAGCGAAGTGGCAGTATAATAATGTTGCGATAAAATTTCAGCAGATGCGAGAGGCTCCACTGTGGATGCTATTTTCATACAGAACCGTCAGCTGGTAGCCACGCGTTGCTAGGTGGATCGACGTCTTTGGGTATTTCGAGTAGGCTAAGTTTCTACCTAAAACATACGGCGTGACGACAGCACTTAGGTTGACTGTAAATTTTAGTGAAACGAAGTGCACGCTTCGGTTGAATGATATGCATATTATTAAGAAGCTGTTGTGTATTCCTCAAAGGTCGAGGACATCAATGGTCGAGCGAACCTTCATTATCAGGTGCTGGATGAAAGGAATATATCTATGTAATGTTTACAGCCAGCCTATAAACCACAACTGACGGTGTGGGCCGACATCACTCCTCTAAGTCTATATATTTAGGGTTGTATCCGTTACAGTAAAAAGTAACTAAATACGTTACTCGTTACTCTAATAAAAAAGGGGAACGTTTCACGGCTCCACGTTCTATATTGTTACGAATATAACACCTGGTACTATATAAACTCTTTATTCAGGGCGAACTTGTGCCCGTAAACTCAAAGCTAAAAATGGTGAGCCAAATAAATGTCTCTGCTCGCTGACTCCAACTTCGTCGGTCTCTTCCTCTGCCCCTCGAGTCTCGTGCCGGTCCCACGGCGTAGCATCGTGGCGCGTGCAGGACGGCGTTCCATGGCGCGGATTTCTTGCTACTTGCTTGACGGCTTTTACGAACGCGAATTGTGGTACGCGTCTTGTGCGATGGTCGAGCTGTGGCATTAGTCCCCCTCCTAGCACGCATCGTCCCGATGCGTAGAGCCGGCTGACATTTTCTAAACAATAAGACTTGTCCTTGTGTTAGACGACGTGAGTCAGTTCACCTGTTCAGTTCCTGTCGTAGTACGGTTTCATACGTACTACATGTACAACTTCCGGAAGATTCCTGCGTCGTGTTGTGCATACTTGACCTTCAGGGATCACTTCGTAGTTTAATGGGTCTAGCTGACGGAGAACCCTGTAAGGGCCAAAATAGCGCCGCATAAGCTTTTCTGATAGGCCACGTGCACGTACAGGTGTCCAGACCCACACTTGGTCTCCAGGGGAGTACTGAACGTCCCTTCCTCTTAGATTGTAACGGTGCGCGTCGACGTCCTGCTGTTTAATGATGCGGTTCCGTGCTAGTTGTCACGCCTCTTCTGCCCTTTCTACATATTCGCTTATGTCAGGGTCATCTTCATTCATGCTGTTGACAGGTAGCATCGCGTCTAATGTCGTTATTACTGTCCTACCGTAAACAAGTTTAAATGGCGTGAAGTGGGTTGTCTCGTGTACTGCGGTATTGTATGCAAATGTAGCATACGGTAATATGGTGTCCCAAGTCCGATGCTCGACGTCCACATACATCGCGATCATGTCAGCAAGCGTCCTGTTCAGCCTTTCAGTTAACCCGTTAGTTTGCGGATGGTATGCGGTAGTTCTTCTGTGGTCGGTGTGCGTTAGTTTCATGACAGACTGTACTAGCCTGGCAGTGAACGCAGTTCCTTTGTCAGTTATAAGAACTTTAGGTGCGCCATGTCGCAGCACTATCTGGGTCACAAAAAACTGAGCCACTTCATTTGCCGTTCCTTTTGTGAGAGATGACGTCTCGGCATACCGGGTCATGTAGTCGGTTGCTACAACTATCCAGCGCTTCCCAAACGATGACATAGGAAATGGTCCTAGCAAATCCATTCCGACCTGCTCAAACGGGACTTTCGATGGCTCTATCGGTTTCAAAAGACCTGCTGGTTTTAGGGGTGGTACTTTGCGTCTTTGGCATTCTCGACATGATCTTACGTAATGCTGTACTGAATCCATCAATTTTGGCCAGCAATATCTCCGGCGGATTCTTGCCAAAGTCCTACTAATGCCCAAGTGACCTGCCGATGGGTCATCATGACACGCTTCTAAAATTTCCGCTCACAGTGATGATGGTATCAGCAGTAGGAACGTTTCACCGGTGTGTTGAAAGTTTCTCTTGTAGAGAACGTTGTTGCGGAAGACGTAGGAACGTAGTCCACGGACGAAAACTCGCGGTACTTCGACTTGCTGCCCCTCTAAGTATTGAATGAGCCGAAGTAATTCTGGGACCATTCGTTGATCATGAGCTATCTCCGACACATTCACAGCTCCAAGAAATGCGGAGTCTTGTTCATGCTCAGGAGACGAGTTCTGGATTGGTGCTCGTGACAAGCAATCCCCGTCATTGTGCTTGTGGCCAGACTTGTAGACTATGGTGATGTCATATTCTTGTAGACGCAGTCTCCATCTAGCAAGTCTTCCGGAAGGATCCTTGAGGTTCGCAAGCCAGCACAATGAATGATGGTCACTGATGGCTCGGAATGGTCTACCGTATAAATATGGACGGAACTTACTGATGGCCCATATAACTGCGAGACATTCCTTTTCCGTAGCTGAATAATTATACTCAGCTTTCGACAGAGTGCGGCTTGCATAAGCAATAACTTTTTCTTCCCCATTCTGCCATTGAACAAGAATAGCACCGAGGTCAACGATGCTGGCGTCCGTATGAATGTCTGTTTTGGCATCTTCGTCAAAATGAGCGAGTATGGGAGGCGACTGCAAACGCCGTCGTAACTCGGAGAAGGCGTCTTCTTGCTCTTGGTGTTAGATGAATGGCACACCTTCCTTCGTAAGCCGTGTCAGTGGTTCCGCAATCTTGGAGAAATTTTCAACGAAGCGCCTATAGTAGGCACAAAGCCCCAGGAAACGTCGCATAGCTTTCTTATCTCTTGGCCTTGGGAAATTTTCAACCGCAGTGATCCTATCCGGATCTGGGCGGACACCGTGAGAACTGACAATGTGCCCGAGAAACCGATGCTCCCGGAACCCAAAGTGGCTATTTTCGGGTTTGATCGTAAGTGCAGCCATACGAATAGCGTCCAGTACCGTTCTCAATCTTTGTACGTGCTGCTCGAACGTAGTGGAAAAATTTACTACGTCAACCAGATAGACAAGACATGACTGCCATTTGAGGCCGGAGAGCACAGTGTCCATCATCCTCTGGAAGGTAGCGGGAGCAGAACACAAACCAAATGGGAGTACTTTGAACTCGTAGAGTCCGTCGGGTGTTACAAACGCCGTCTTTTCATGATCTCGTTGGTCGACTTCTATTTGCCAGTACCCGCTATTTAGATTCAACGATGAAAAAAAGTGAGCATTGCGCAGTTTATCCAACGTATCGTCGACTCGTGGGAGTGGATACACGTCTCGCTTCGTGACGAGGTTGAGTTTTCTGTAATCAACACAGAACCGCATGGTGTTGTCCTTCTTCTTCACCAGTACTACCGGTGATGCCCATGGGCTTTTGCAGGGCTGTATGACATCGTCGTCGAGCATCTCCTGTACTTGCTTCTTTATCGCCTCCCTTTCTTTTGGAGCTACTTGGTATGGATGCTGACATACTGGTCTAACATGCCCTTCGATTACAATGCGGTTCTTTGCTACAGGCGTACGTCCAACTTTCGAAGAGGAGGAAAAACACTCTGCGAATTCCTTGATCAACTCCACAATCTGGTCTTTCTGCAGAGATGAAAGCTCTCGGTCAATATCTATTTTCTCGAGGACACTGTCCACTGTTGAGGGCGTTGTAGGTACTTTTTCTATGGTGCAAACATCTGAAACTTGTACGTAGTCATGAAGTGATGCTATGGCTGCTCCCTTCGCCACATGCTGTACCTCGTTGGTAAAGTTAGTCATTAGCACATCAGTATATCCGTTCCGCAGGTTCACTAGACCTCTCGCCACGCGTATCCTCTTTGTGAGCAGCAGTTCGATATTTCCATCAGCTAGTCCGGCATATTCACGAAAAACGTCGCTTTTAACAGAAACTGTCACCCTGCTACGTGGCGGCACTGTCACACCTTCATCCACAATACGAAGAGACGAAACAATTGGTTGCTCCGCATGACACACGGCAACAGCGTTCTAGAAAGTCTATGCACAGAATTGCCTCACGGGAACTTTCAGGGAGGAGAATAAAACTGCAGACGTACACATGGCCTCTTATTCCCACTCTCGCTGTGCACAATCCTACGGGGCTGACTAAATGCCCGCCGGCGGTGCGTATCTGCGGTCCGGTCCAATGAGTGAGCACTTTCTTCAGCTTCTTTGCGAGCATGCTACTTATTACTGAGTAGTCTGCACCTGTGTCTATTATCGCTATGGTTTCGACGTCGTCTCTTCTGACTTGTAGCTCGGATGTCACGTCACCATTACTGCGCTTGTCCGTCGTTATGCCAGTGTCGTCGTCTGATCCGGTTAGCGATGGAGGCTATTCAGTTTTCCGAAAATCAGCGGCCCTGCCTCCACAGGTCGCTGGTTCTAGTTTTCCCGTCACGGGCTTGGTGAATGACGCCTCAGGAAAGTAGATGATGGTTGTGGACTCGGCGACCTATTGCGCATTGGTGCAATCGACCGCGATTCATGTCGCTGAGTGTTTGGATAGGCATAGCGCGAAGATAAATATTCTTCAATTTCGTAAGGGCGCTCACCGTTACGAGGGCAGGGTGCATTCACTGGGAAGCCACGTAGCCCGACCCGACGGTAGTGGCATGTCCGATAAAGATGACCTGCCTCCCCACAGTGGTAGCAGAGGGGCCGCCGATCTGCCGTGCGCCATACATCACTTTTGCGGGGTCTCGCTTCTGGCATCAGCGGTGGCGTACTGTGAGGAAAGGTCGGTGGCATAACGGTAGCTTGTGCAAAGCTCGGGCGTCTCATGTCTTGCCGTACGACCTTCGCGTACGACAGCTGTGGCTGAGGTTCCGGTTGCGTGTGGTGTGGCACCTGAGGCTGCGGTTGAATAATTGCTTGCCACACTTCTTCACGTACAACGTCCGCGATTGAGGGCATAGCTGGAGGACTTTGGGGGAGTTGCAGTTTCTGGAGGTCCTCCTTAACAATAGCCCTCGTCATTTCCCGGAGGATGTCAACGTTGGTGGGGAGGGTTGTTGACTCCGCCCTGACTGAAGAGACGCTGAAGTCTCTGTTGTACAGTCGCGCACGTTGTTGTAGTGTCCTTTCCATGGTCGTTGCCTCGGACCGGAACTCCGCCACAGTTCGCGGTGGATTACACACCAGGCCTGCAAAAATTTCTTCCTTTACTCCGCGCATTAGGTGCCGCAACTTCTTCTCCTCGGCCATGTTTTGGTCGGCTCGGTGGAAGAGCCGTGACATGTCTTCTGTGTACATGGCCACGCTCTCGTTATTCCGTTGGTTCGTCGTCTGAAGAGCAGCCTCTGCCTTCTCTTTGTGGTCCGTGTTCGGATAGGTTGCAATTAGCTCTCGTCGGAAGTCGTCCCACGACAGCAAGGACGCTTCGTGGTTCTAAAACCACGTACGTGCTGAATCTTGCAGGGCGACGTAAACGTAACGAAGTTTTCGGGCTTCGTACCAACCATTCAAACGTGCAACGCGCTCGAAGCCTTCAAGCCAGTCCTCGGCGTCTTCAAAGGTGTCACCGTGGAAGACCTCTGGTGTACGTGGCGAATCCACAATGATTGAGGTGAGACGGAGATGGCATCGACTGGGTGGCCATCGCAGTGACGCTTTTGCTTGAGGTCTCGACAGGTCTTGATGAGTCAATTAGGGGGCAAAACTCGGGCTGCTCACCACGTAGTCGGCGACTCGTGCGTTGGTGCACAGGTGTCAATTCTGCTGGCTCCAATCTTCTGGGATCTGGGCTTTTCTCCCTTGCCTGTGGTGGGCTTGGAATCATACCCAGTACGTTCAACAGATTGTTACGAATATAGCACCTGGTACTATATAAACTCTTTATTTAGGGCGAACTTGTGCCTGTAAACTCAAAGCTAAAAACGGTGAGCCAAGGAAATGTCTCTGCTCGCTGTCTCCAACTTTGTCAGTCTCTTGCTTGCTTGCTTGCATCCTTCATCTTTGCTGGCACTCGCCCACAAAGGGGGATCGGCCAAGAACCGGGATCATCATCAGCGGCCAAGCAGGATCATCAAGTGTGTTCAGTCAGGCATTCAGGAAGTCTCGTAGTTGTAAGTAATAACAATAGGCTAACAGGGTAATCTCTTTGTTGCCCTTATGTACTCGCACACAGCAGAGAAAACCTCCCCGTGGCTATAACCTAATGTAATCCCTCCGAAGGATAAAATTAGTTCCACGTTTATTTTGAAACCTAGCTTCTCAATTGGTTCGATCAGGTATCTTTTTCTTTGATAAACATAACGTTTACAGTATAAAAAGAAATGATCTATTGATTCCGATTCCTTGCAAAAGAGACACAACGGAGATGCTGTTAGTCCAGCTTTATGTAGGTAGTAATTCAGATGCGGAATTCTGCATCGTAACCTGGTGATTGTAGTTTCTAACTGCCGAGATACACACCACTGTTTGTTCCAGCAATATCTTAGATGTACGAAGTCTCTGACTTTATCCAATGATAATTTTTCTATTTCTTTGTGCAGACAAGCCTTTCTATATCTTAGTGCTGTTACGTAGGCGAAATCAGGTAAATTAGGTGAGATTGGTACGCTTAAAGATGCTTTGGCTAACGAGTCTGCCATCTCATTTGGATAAATTCCGCAGTGGCCGGGTATCCATAGCAAGTGAAATTTTTTCAGGTTTTCTGGTAATAAACTGCTAATCATACTCGTTAATGTCAAATTTTTTGCTGTAGATAGTGCAGTGCATACTGAAAGAGAATCGGTAAGTATGACCGCTTCTGATTCGCTTGCAGGAAGTTTACGAAGCGCTAGAATTATAGCAAATAATTCAGCGATGAATATAGGCGTGTAATTTGGTAATCGAATTGAGAAAGACCAGTCGAGAGAAGTACAGAAGATGCCTATTCCAGCCTTTTTGTTCAATACGGATGCATCCGTCGCAATAATGTTGTTTATGGACAGATGAGTCAAGTAATCTTTTAACCGAATATTTAAATATTGAAGGGGCAGTTGTTTTGCATTAGAGGGAAAATATCATCAAATTTAATTTCAAGTTTTCAATTAGGTGTCTTCGTTATGCAAATCTGATAAATATTTACATTGAGAGGCTCTAGCAACGCTTGGACGAAACTGATCTGAGGGGAGTGTAGTCTAGACCATTGTGTTCCAAAGAATGCGGTTGGTTCTTGAATAAAAACGTATAAAGCTTGTCGCAGAGGCGAATTGTATATTTTTAAGAAAGTTTGGACTGTAAGAATTCTAAACCGAGTTAACAAAGGTGGAAGGCGCGCTTCCACGTACAAAACATTATTTGCCACAAATTTTGGGAGTCCAAGACACAAGCGCAAAGCTTCTCTTTCTAATAATATTAATTGTCTCATCTTGTAAGCCGCGCTGCCTGAAAATAATACACACCCGAATTCCATAATAGGCCGTACATACATCTTGTAAGTCATTATCAATGAACTCCTACGCAATCCTATTTTTCTGTTTCCCAATTTGCGTAACCACCCCTAGGCACGTGACGCTTTACAGCCAACCTCGTCTATATGGCTTTTCCAATTTAGCGTCCTGTTATATACGATGCCTAGGTATTTCAGGAAATCGACCTGGGGAATGAGCTCGGTACGATACATCAGGGAAATGTTGACACGATCCTTAAAAGAGAATGGCAGAAGCGCGCTTTTTTTGACGTTCAATGACATATGGATATTGTCAAGCCATCCTTCTAGCATGTTCATGTAATTCTGTAATGCCTGATACAATGAGTGAAGATCACTGTTTGTTGCAAAGAAAGCAATATCATCTGCATATACGTAAATTTGTATATCCTGATGAGTTGGAATGGAACTTAGCAATATGTTGAATAACACCGGGGATAATACTGAGCCCTGAGGTACACCTCGTGTCTGCTTATATTTTTTAGAAGAGCATCCATCCAAGAAGCAATAAAATTCTCTGTCAGTCTCTTCCTCTGCCCCTCGAGTATCGTGCCGGTCCCATGGCGTAGCATCGTGGCGTGTGCAGGACGGCGTTCCATGACGCGGCTTTCTTGCTGCTTGCTTGGCGGCTTTTACGAACGCGAATTGTGGTACGCGTCTTCTGCGATGGTCGAGCTGTGGCAATATATACATAAAAAAGGTAACGCATTACCTTTACCGTAACCGAAAAAAAAACATAACGAATGTTACCTCTGCCGTAGCTCCGGAATCATCAGTTTTAATCATTGTGTCTTTGCTGCAGAAACCCACAATGAGAATTTTTAAATTTCAAATTTATGTTTTACACATACTAACCCAAGCAAGGATCATACTCGACGTTCCATTAACAAGAATTACTTGTACAATTGTGCTGAACCTTAGCCATGTTATATAGAGGCTTAATGACGCCTGCCCATGTGATAGCTTCTGACTCTGCAGTGAACCAGGGTGAAACCATTTTTTTCATTAGAGCATTATACACAAAGTGAGGTTCGATAATCTACGGTATTCACAAAGAAGCTATCAATGAACTCTCAAGAAATGTACAACAATCGGCCTTTTCTTGATCCTTCAGCACCCTCGATAAAGCATGTCGAAATCAGTACTGTTGGTCCTAGCAACCGAAATGGCCCGCCGCGCGCCAGTAGGCAATCACGGAGGCCTACGGAGGTCTACATTGGTGCCTATTTATTAGGGAGGGGGGTATTGGGAGATGTCTTGGGGAGGAGGGGGGACACTTGGAAGTTTGTGACACCAGATGTGGCTTGCAGATGCGTAAGTCTTGAAAAATCACGAAGGGGGACACACATTTTGCAATAGCAGCCATTTTGTTTTAATATTTTGCAGGTTTTATTTTTGCTTATATAAGAATTGAAATCATGCCTAGAAATCAGATTGACAAACGAACGTAGGTTCCCAGCACTCGTAATTGCATTCTTCTATTGAGTCTTTACCGGAACCAATCGAGAGTGGCAGTTGCGATTTCGATTCTCACACGCCTGATGGGCATTGAGCACGTGGATACGCTACAAAAAAGCATTAAAAAGTTGAATGGTTTATACATGCTTATCAACCATTCTTATTTGTGACGTTTTTAAGAGAAATTTTGATGGCACCCACTTGCAAGGGGTGTCCCCCTCCCCTGACCGAGCACAAAGGGGCCGGGGAGTCAACGTTCCCTGCAGGCGTGGTCAACGGGCGTCCAGGTCATGACCAGTATGGACTGTGCATCTGAGAAAATATTGCACTTGCTCTCATCTTCACATATGGCCATCGACAGGTTTTTGTCTTGGGGGTAAGGGAACCATTCTTTCAACTTGTATCATGGCTGAGGGAGGGGGTCGTGTTGCTGTCGCCAAAGTGGGTAGCAAGTGCTGGTGCGGCTTGAAGGGGTCAAGTGCCCCTTTTGCACCAAGTTTATGTCTACACTTCATTCATTGAACACAACGGTAAGTGCTAGTTGAATAAATTCGCAGATTTGTTTTCTTCCGCATCTTATACCGCTATAAAACATTCTCATATTGTGAAAAGTAGGTATTTCGATTCGTTTGAAGGAAAGTAACATTCAAGGCATGACAGATACTCAAAAGAGTGGTTTCCTGCAATCGCAATAAGAAAACTCGTAGCAGAGGTGCTTCTTTTTTCGTGCAGCGTACAATGTAGAATTGAGATCCATTTCGGAAAAAGCGAACTGAGTGACGTGCGTCGGTGCTTGCTCAATGTTCAATGAAAGAAGGTTTCATGAAGTATGACGTAGCCAACAACAGAAACAAACTGCTGCATCTTAAATTAAAAAACAAAACAATAAAAGTGCTGCACATTCGTGGTAGAACATGGACATAAATTTAAATACGCGTTTTTTATGAAAGCGAAATAAAAACTATTTTACAAAATGCTTTGCATTCATCGTGATGTCAACACATCTTTGTAGTGTCATTAGTGCTATTTGGATGAAAATCCCTGAATTTCAACTAATTCAGCAACCTCTGGCAGAAGAACCTTTTGTATTTATAGTTTCGGTTTCCGCGCCACCGGCGCCGATGAAAATTGGCCGCGCGCCGCCGCCGAAATAACCGGCGTGCGCTGACAACGCCGCCGCCGCCGACTATGAACGACCCCCACGCCGCCGCCGGTCGAAATCACCTCGGCGCACACGTCTAATCGTGACAGTCTCGCGGTATGGTTATAGTGTAGTATGGTGGCTAGAAGGAAAGGTGTCAACATCGGCGTGCCGGAGAGCGCGCGAGAATTCATCCGGATGCGGCGGCGCTGCGGTCGTTTTCGAGATGCCCCTCCTCGCAGGTAATGGTCGTTTTTCGTTGCAAATATTTCACGCTATCCTGCGGATTGCAGCAAAGTCTACCTGGCACAATTCTGGTGGCGCGCTGCAAAGCATGTATTGACACTGAAAACTGGTGTTTTCAATTCACTTCGTAGTATATTAGCTACGAAGCTTAGAAGATAGAGAATCAAGTGACTTGCCATGATCTTGACACTAAAACAAAGTCCGTTCAGTTTTCAAATTTGATGACGCAGTGTTCTCTGTGAAGTCTTAATGCACGTAAAGGTATCGGCAACCATTATTTTTAATACTCGCGCAATCAAGCTCTAATTTTACCAGCAAGACATTTATTTTCTTGAAAGCGAAAAACAACAAGAAAATAAACACAAAATATGCATTAGGGTGAAGAAAACTGCAAGTTATATGAAACTCAGTTAAAGCAAATGAATAAGGCTACTAAAGAGAACAGTAAATATACGAAGATACAATGGGCATACATACACACATGACAATGAGATTTCATTGGCAAACATAGATACAGTCATAAATCAGTTCACAAAAAAATTGATTTCCGCATATGTGAACACAGCCAGACAGTGATATGACAGTTGTTAATGGTGGATTTATAACATTGTGAACAAGACAATAGTAAAATCCCAAGAAACAACAGAGTTTGAGTAATGCACAATAACATAAAATAAAACCTTGTTCGCTGAGTCAATACTGTGACAGGTAAGTCAGGCGTCTCAACTTCAAGAACTTAATTTTTTCTCTTTTTTATTGGACGCATTTTCTCCAGCAAGAGCAAATGTATTCTGGTCATTGTAAAGAATCTAATTATCTGATTTTCACTTCCAGTTTGTAGTGTTCACAGCCGACTATATTTAACCTCTTAGCAGACACGAGAGAGATAAGGTCTGTTATGCTGTCACTTTTCAACTTGTTGAAACTGAAGTAATAGGTGTGTGCATCTTCCATAGCTTTCACCAGGTCTGCTAAGGACTTGGACGGGTACAGAAAGCATGATTCTTCCGGAAGCAAGCTGGGATTCTGAGTGAAGCAGCAACCTGCTACATTCGTTGCACTTCGTCTTTTTCACCACCTTCCGGACTACATGGCCACTGACGTAATAAGTGCTCCGGGAGTCACTTTTCCGTCCAATGAGATCAGTGTAGTCAGGGAGGGCTTCACAAGCAACAATAATTTCACGAATCTCATTGAGGTGCCCCACATCTAACAGCTGATTGATTGGCTTCTTGCGTATCAGTTTCTGTCGTTCCTTCTTCAAGTCTAGGCGAATTCGAGACCATACCTTTCTATGGTCACTGCATCGTACCTTGCCAATCACTTCCACATCCTGCACGATTCCAGGGTGTGCACTCATTATAAAGTCTATTTCGTTCTTATTTTCGCCATTAGGGCTCCTCCATGTCCACTTGCAGTTTTCTCGTTTTCGGTAGAAGGTATTCAAAATCCGTTAATTATTGCGTTCTGCGAATTCTACTAGTAGCTCTTCTCTGGCGTTACTAGTACCGATGCCATAATCTCCTACTGCCTGGTCTCCAGCCTGCTTCTTCCCTACCTTTGCATTAAAGTCGCCAATCACTATAGTATACTGTGTTTTTACCTTACTTATTGCCGATCCCACGTCTTCATAGAAGCTTTCAACTGAAGCGTCATCATGGCTGGATGTAGGCGCTTAAGCCTGTACTACCTTCATCTTGTATCTTTTATTCAGTTTAATTACGATACCTACCATTCTTTAATTAATGCTATAGTATTCCTCTATGTTTCCAGCTATGTTTCTGTGAATTAGGAACCCCACTCCCAGTTCTCTTCTGTCTGCCAAGCCCCTGTAGCAAAGGACGTGCCCATTCTGTAGCACCGTATAGGCCTCATCTGTCCTCCTAAACTCACTGAGCCCTATCATATGCCATTTAACACCCTCTAGCTCCTCGAATAGTACAGCTAGACTTCCCTCACTAGATAAGGTGGTTCTAGCGTTAAACGTTGCCAAGTTCAGGTTCCAATGGCGGCCTGTCCGGATCCAGAGATTCTTAGCACCCTCTGCTGCGTTGCAGATCTGACCGCCGCCGTGGTCAGTTGCTTCGCAGCTGCTGGGGACTGAGGGCCGTGAGTTATTTGACGTAAGCATCAATCAGCTAGCACTGAGAGGGAAAGTACAGGAATTCAGAGTGTCGCTGCAGAACAGGTACTCAGCTCTTAGTGAGGAAACCAACCTTAGCGTAGATACAATGAATGATAATCTGACGAGTATTATTACGGAGTGTGCAGTGGAAGTTGGAGGCAGGGTAGTTAGACAGGACACTGGCAAGCTTTCCCAGGAAACGAAGATTCTAATTAAGAAGCGTCAAATCATGAAAGTGTCAAGTACAACAGACAAAATAGAACTGGCAGAGCTTTCGAAGTTGATTAATAGACGTAAGGTATGCGATGTAAGAAGGTATAACATGGAGAGAATTGAACACGCTCTGAAAAACGGAGGAAGTGTCAAAGCATTGAAGAGGAAACTTGGGATAGGCAAAAGTTGGATGTATGCACTAAGGGACAAAGAAGGCAAAATAACTACCAATATGGATAGGATAGTTAAAACAGCGGAGGAGTTTTACAGAGATCTGTACAGTAGCCGAGACAACCACGACCCTAATACTATAAGAACTAGCAGTAACCCAGACGACACCCCACCGGTAATGATAGAAGAAGTCAGAAAAGCTTTGGAGAGCATGCACAGAGGCAAAGCTGCTGGTGAGGATCAAGTAACATCAGATCTGCTGAAAGATGGAGGACAGATTGTGTTAGAAAAACTAGCCACCCTGTTTACGAGGTGTCTCCTGACGGGAAGAGTACCAGAGTCTTGAAAGAACGCTGACATCATCTTAATACATAAAAAAGGAGATGACAAGGACTTGAAGAATTACAGGCCGATCAGCTTGCTCTCTGTAGTATACAAGCTATTTACAAAGGTAATTGCTAACAGAGTAAAGAAAACATTAGCATTCAATCAACCAAAGGAACAAGCAGGATTTCGAACAGGCTACTCAACAATTGACCACATTCTTACTATCAATCAGGCAATATAGAAATACTCATATTATAACCAACCACTATACATAGCCTTCATAGATTGTGAGAAGGCGTTTGATTATGTAGAAATATCAGCCGTCATGCAGACACTGCGGAATCAGGGCGTCGATGAAGTATATATAAACATCTTGGAAGAAATTTACAGGGGATCAACTGCTACCATAGTGCTTCATAAAGAAAGCAACAGAATACCAATCAAGAAGGGTGTAAGGCAGGGGGACGCTATTTCCCCAATGCTATTTACCGCGTGCTTACAGGAGGTTTTCAGAAGCCTAGAAAGGGAACAGTTAGGGATAAGAGTCAATGGAGAATACCTTAGTAACCTGCGCTTTGCCGATGACATTGCATTGCTGAGTAACTCGGGGGACGAATTGCAACTCATGATTACGGAGTTAGACAAGGAGAGCAGAAAGGTGGGTCTTAAAATTAATCTGCAGAAAACGAAAGTAATGTACAACAACCTCGGCAAGGAGCAGCGCTTCGAGATAGGTAATGGTGCACTTGAAGTTGTAAAAGACTATGTCTACTTAGGGCAGGTAATAACCGCAGAGCCGAACCACGAGATTGAAGTAACTAGAAGAATAAGAATGGGGTGGAGCACATTCGGCAAGCACTCTCAAATTATGACAGGTAGATTGCCACTATCCCTCAAGAGGAAGGTATATAACAGCTGTATCTTGCCGGTACTTAGCTACGGAGCAGAAACCTGGAGACTTACAAAGAGGGTTCAGCTTAAATTGAGGACGACGCAGCGAGCAATGGAAAGAAAAATGGTAGGTGTAACCTTAAGAGACAAGAAGAGAGCAGAGTGGATTAGGGAACAAACGGGGGTTAAGGATGTCATAGCTGAAATCAAGAAGAAGAAATGGACATGGGCAGGGCATGTAGCGCGTAGACAAGATAACCGCTGGTCATTAAGGGTAACTGACTGGATTCCCAGAGAAGGGAAGCGGGTTAGGGGGAGACAGAAGGTTAGGTGGGCAGATGAGATTAAGAAGTTTGCGGGTATAAAGTGGCAGCAGCAAGCACAGGACCGGGTTACCTGGCGGAACATGGGAGAGGCGTTTGTCCTGCAGTGGACGTAGTCAGGCTGATGATGATGATGATGATGATGATGATGATGATGACATCTAACAGCTCATCCAGCTTATTCTGCAATTTCAATGACTTATTGTGGATGCCCGGACATAGAAGGCTACTCGGAACTCTAGAAGGTATGTTTCCACGGGGGGTAATTGTGCCAAACTGTAAAAACTGAGGCAAGTCACAGAAATAAAAAATTGTGTCGGCGAAGGGTGATCATTCGAGCCAGACATTTGCTTCAGAATTCCAAAAAAAAGATTTCAAGTGCGTCTTGGCAGAGGCGAGATTTCATCAAGTGTTTATAGCCCAAGGTTTTCGTGACATAGTGCCGGATGAAAAGGGTGCTGGCTAGAGTGACGCGGAGTCCTTCGGCAGTTGATTCACTCAAGAACCCACCCTTCTTAGGTACAGCCTTTTGCCAAGTTGCTAAGAATCCGTTGATAACATGCTTGTAGCTACGGACGATGAATCTTTCGTCCAAATGAGCTTCGCACGTAACGCAGCTCTTTTCCAGTGGTTTGTCAGCGCGAGGTATCTAGAGTGCCTCGATGCGCGGGCCCCGCTTAGAGTGGTGTCAGCTTTTGAAAGGGCAGATGCCGCCTCCTCGGCCTTAGCGGCAGCGTGGCCGCCATTCTGGATCCCCCGCCCTGTCACTTGTGCGTAGCGTGTGTGTTGTTTTTGGGTCGGTGCACGTGTTTCTGCGCTCGCTTTTACGCGCTCGCTTGCGTCACCATACCCAGGTGCGGCGTGCCACAGTACAGCAATCATTCTAGAAACGGCTGGAATCTGTGCCGATTTCCAAGAGGCCCAAAAAGACGGCTTCTTTGGACGGTACAAGTCAAGCGTGACAAGTGGCGTCCGACGAATGCATCACACATTTGCAGCGTAAGTAAATATTTCTTTTTTGAATGCGTGGTAATTTGATTAGCCAGCATTACTTGGCGCACTATTAGTTCTTTGTTGAGAGCGTAGGCAACGTCAAGTAGTCAAACGTCGTACAGCATATTGTCCGCGGCAATCGGACAGTACACGAGCCATTCAGGGTAGTGACTCCGCTGTAAGAAAATGCGTGAGGTAGAAGGCTGGCGTATTATATCAAATATAAAAACACCAATCAACACCCAATTCTCATTTTCTTTGCAGGCTCACTTTGAACCAAACAACTACGAAGAAAACCGAGTGGATGGTTGGAAAAAGCTGAAACCGAATGCAGTTCCAACTTTGTTCTCCTTCAGACGTATGTGTTTAATTTTACTCTGGCATTACATAATGAAGTATCGATTACAGGCATTGTGTACATGCAGCTGCAACTTCAATACGGTTAAAACCAAAGAGGAACGTTTATGCTGTGTCCAAATTATTTCATACATTGTAAACGTCTGAGTGCATTTCTCTGTCGGGCACTGAGCAGCCACACTGGCAACAGCTTTCCGCTATCGGGCACGAGGCTGTGCACTTGTTATAATCTGACGTGTAGTGACTATATTACTCAAACAAAAACACTCATGTACACGGGACCACAATTCACATGAAAAGATACCTGGTGGCCTACTTTATTTTAAGCCCTCCACTAACGCCTTCTCATAGCCCACATCTAGTTTGTGGCACATGGAGCTCCGATTTGAATTAGAGGCTTTTTTTGTAGGGACGAATTTTTAATACAATTTGGTTATGATACTGTGGAAACTCCGTAAAATATGCATTAGACAAAAATTAGTCAGTTAGTAAAGCGTAGAATGAAGTCCATGGTTCAATAAATCTTAATAGGGTGAAACAATCTTTATCCTATACCAGTGGAAAAGGTTGGGGGAACAACCTTCCTAGCGTTAAGAATGGCCTTCCTAGGTTTAATGACCATTCAGATACCAGCAGCCTTTGTTACATTATGAAACTAACCACAGGCTTGACATAAATTGGCATTACATGAAAACATTTATAAGTACATACGTTTCTGCTTGCAGCACTGCCCAAGGAACGAAAACCACCGAAGGAAAGAACTGTGCCCGCACCCTCCGGTGGAGAGACCAGCAAGTCTGCTCCGGGGCTACGTCAATCTCCAGCTACAGTTGAGATACCGCAAGAGGCTCCACTAAGCCATGCAATTCATGAGTCTTCACTGGAAGGAATGTCACGTTACGGACACGACGCCATGGAACTCAGCGACGCCGCAGTAAAACTGTCAGCATATACTCTTGTGATTCACATTCAGGAGAAGCCAATGATGCGGCTATTGAAACATCAAATGGTACTGGTGAAACGTCAAATGCTACGGCAGAGTCAGCAGAACAGAAGAAGCTTGCTGACCTTACAAGAAAGTATACTGAACTTCAGCAGCATCATGCTACTGCCAAGAACACAATCCAAAGTCTCAAGAAAAAAGTGCAAAAGCTCGAGAGTGACGCAACAAATATTTCGCAAAATTTGAAATTTTTGAATGATGATCAAATTTGCGCTCTCTCAAGAAGCAGCAGCTTGAGAAACTCTTGGTCTGCGCACACCATCAACGAAGGCCTTCAAATTAAATTTGCTTGTGGTACAACAGGATATGAAACGCTAAGAAAAATGGGATATCCTCTCCCATCCAACAGAAAACTCACGCAAGGGATTCAAGATTTAAAGTTCCTCCCAGGCATTCTTCACGAAGTGATCGTTGTTATGAAATTCAAAGCTGAGACTATGGAGAATATTGAAAAGGAGTGCGTCCTTCTTTTGGATGAAATGGAGATAGTGCCGGGGTTCAAGCTAGACCGTGCTGAAGATACATTTCTTGGAGGGGTAACGCTTCCACTAATTCATGAAAAATAAAAGATCTGAATCTGAATACTGAATCTTAATCATGTGCCGAGGGGCACATGATTAAGTGCCCCTCGGCACTTAATCATGTGTACAATACGTATAACGCAATTTATGATAAACGAGCAAAGTATAAACTTACCAAAAGAAGCCGTCATAACCGCGCTTTGGTAGCTTCGCAACACTAAAATTCGCGTTTTGCGATATACCTACTGCTGCTGCTGGCACGCATATGACTGCTTTAAATAATTATTTGCGTATATGGAATGCAGAGTTTACAAGGCAAATAACTAAGTGTTTAGACTTGCCAAAACTCTCGTTTGCGGCCGAAGGAAGAGGATTCGTTTTAAATATAACGAAGTCTATACGTAAGCCTATAGTGCACAACACATGCACAGGCAGTCAGAATATATAAAGTACAACGTTCCCTTAATAAACATTTAAGTAACAACAGCACTAAAAGTTGTCCAAGGTTCAAAAAGAAAAGAAAAACAAAAAACTCTCAGCGCGCGCTTATTTCTGAACGTTTCCGCGCACCGCAAGCGCCTTGTATAGCGCCGTTCGCATGCTGTCTAGCTGCGGCGGGAGGCGCTATAGCGGTGGTCGTAGCAGACAACGCGCCTTTCCTCACCCTCAGCGGAGCGCGTGGGCATCAAGGTACCCTATCACGGTGACGGCTTGCGCGCCGCTCCGCGGCGAGATGAAATACCAGCACGCCTTTTTTCGAGGCGCAGCCGTCCCCACGATGGATGGATAGATGAATAGATATGGCTGTACCCTTTAGATTGGGCGGTGGCTAGCGCCACCAAGCCGTTATACTTAATGAACCAAAAATTACATTTTTTTTCTTAAATAGTGAGGTTGAGGATTCGTACTTTGCAGCGGAGGGTTCAATTTTCACTCGTGCCTTGACTTTACCCACAAGTCAGATAACCTCCTTCTAGTTAATTCTACCCGCTTAAAGTCTATTTTGCCCTCACTCTCCCCAAACCCCAGTGCTTTGAAAAACTTTGCGCCATCAACCTGAACTACAGGGTGAAGCCCTTTACAGAACATTATCAAGTGTTCGGCAGTTTCTTCTTCCTCTCCACACGCACTGCATACCGTGTCTACCCCTTCGTATTTGGCCCGATATGTCTTTGTTCGCAATACTCCAGTCCTGGCCTCAAACAGTAGAGAACTACCCCTAGTATTATCATAGATCCTTTCCTTGGCTATTTCCTGCTTACAAGTTTGATAGATCACTAGTGCGGACTTAATCATCCCAATTCTCCACATATCGGCCTCAGCTTCCTTCAACTTCTTCTTAACTGATAGTTCTTTTTGGTTTGTCCACCTGCTGTTTTCTAAGTATTTACCAGTCAGCTTCCTGGTTCGCTTCCTCCATTTTGCATCGACATTCTTCATGTACAAGTAGCTGAACACCTTTCTATCCCAACGCTTTCCCCCCATTTCTCTCAATCGCCTCTCAAATTTTATCTTGCTGCGAGCTTCCCAGCCCTCAAATGATTTCCATGTCATGTCTCCCTGTACTCCCTGATTTGGTGAAGTCCCGTGAGCTCCTAAAGCAAGCGTATATCTATTATGCGTTGCCTAATTTCTAATCTTGCCTGAACTTCTGATTTCATGCACAAGACCGCATTGCCGAACGTCAGACCAGGAACCATGACCCCTTTCCACATTCCTCTCACAACATCATATCTATAGTAATTCCACAGTGCCCTGTTTTTCATTACCGCTGCATTCCTGTTACCTTTAGTCGACACGTATATTTCGTGTTCCCTTAGGTACTCGGTCGCATAGCTTATTCATACGCCCAGATATTTGTACTTATCTGTTATCTCTAGCGTGACCTCCTGTATTCTAAGCTCACTACCTTCATTGTCATTAAAAATCATGACTGCTGATTTTTCCTTACTGAATCTGAAATCTAACCTATCTCCCTCATTACCGCAGATTCCACCAATCCCTGCAAATCTTCCTTGTTGTCGGCCATTTGCACTATATTATCTGCGTACATCAAAGCTGGTAGTGCCTGTTCAATGAGTTTTAATTGTTTGACGAAAGACAGGTTGAAGCCTAGTCCACTACCCTCTAATTTGGCCTCTAATCCTTGTAGGTACAACATGAATAACAAGGGTGACAGAGGACACCCCTGACTTAGCCCCCGTTTCACCTCTGTGGGTTTAGATACCTGTTTTCCCACTTTATAACTACCTTGTTACTTTTATAGATCTCCTTTAAAAAATTAGTGACTACATCTTTCAAGCCTAGTACGTCCAGTATTCTCCAAAATTCCTCTTGAACCACGCTATCGTACGTTCCCTTGATATCCAAAAATGCTAGCCACAGGGGCCAGTGTTCCTTTTCTGCTATTTCAATGCACTGCGTCAGTGAGAACAGATTGTGTTCGAACCTCCTGTGTTTCCGAAACCCATTCTGCAGTTCCCCCAGCACCCCCTCATCCTCTATCTATGCCTGCAGTCTTTCCTTTATAATCTGCATCGCCAGCCTGTAGACCACTGATGTCACTGTTTTAGGACAGTAGTTGTTTATGTCAGCTTTGTCCCCCTTTCCTTTATTGATCATGCTCATCCTGCTAAGTTTCCATTCATCGGGAACTTCTCCATCAATTATTATTTTGCTCACTGCCTCTCTCAAAGCCTGCTTAGACTTCGGACCTAATGTCTTTATCAGCATAATTGGAATGCCATCTATGCCTGTTAATGTACTACTAGAACCCTTTTCTCAGCCCTTTCCCACTCTTGTTGTGAAAATGGAGCCATTGCGCCACTTGATTCATCCTTGTCTATTGTGGTGCATAAAGCACTTCTGTGTTGAAAATTTTCTGTCACCCTTGTTCTTATATATTCAATAGCGTCGTACCATTCTAGCCTAGCACCTTGAGCTGTAGTTATAAACCTCTGCTCTGGGTTCGTCTCATTTCTTAGGGAGTTTAGTTGGTTCCAAAATTTCGCAGCTGCCTTTTTATCTTTTTTATGTACTTCTGCCAGACACTGGGCTCCCTTTCTTCTAATCTTTCCATTGATCAGAAGAAATGCATCCATTCTACAGCTTAGAAAGATTTCCCTTTTTTTTTCAAGATCATCTGTCGGCTCACCCCGCTGCTCAGCATGTCTGTATTCCCTAGAGGCTTCCTGACGTTTTGAAATATCTCTCTTAACTTCCCCATCCCACCAACTTTTGGGTTTGTGTCTTCTTTTCCGGGGTGACTTGTCATGTGCATTAGCAAGCTCTAGCTAAAACAGTCTAATTAGATTCGTGTATGTCCACACTGTTTTATTATCCTCAGTGATTTCTTTCTCAATTTGTTTAGTGGCTATTTCAATTTGCCTTTCTGAATAAAAATTTTCCTGTAGTTGCTCTTCTTGTCTCCTTCCCACTTTCACTGCTCTTCCAAAACTTAGCTTGATACGTTTGTGATCATTACCCAGACTTCTGGAGCCACCTTCATCTATGTGCATTCCCCATAGCTTATCATACATCATATGTGATATCAGTGCGTAATCTATCGTCGACTGCAGCTTTCCTACCTCCCATGTTATTTGCGCTTCAACCTTCTCGGTACTGTTGCAAATGATCAAATCCAGCTTTTCACACATATCCATGATCATTTTGCTTGTCATGTTGGTATACCCATCTATATCTTCTATGTGTGCATTCATATCTCCTAGTATAATTATCTCGCACTCTCCTCCTAACTCCTGAATGTCCTTTGATATACACTCTACCATTGCCTGGTTTTCCTCAATGGCCTTTGCTCCCGTCAACAAGTACACGAAACCAAGGAGTGTCACTTGCCCTGCCATTTTCCCTTTTAGCCATAAATGTTCCTTGCACTCCTGCTTGACCCTTTGCCAGTCTGTACTTTTATGAATGAATGCCCCAATACCACCCCTCTTTCTGCTGCCTCCTGTTCTATTACAATATTCTCATGCGTTGTCCGCATTGTTAGGAGGTTGTTCCATGTCCCTGAGATGTGTTTCTACAAAACCGTATACCATCGGCCTCTCTTCTCTTAGCTGTTCTTCTATCTCTTCCCACTTCAGCCTGTTCCTACCGCCCTGCATGTTAATATACCCTATGTCTGAATTGGCTCGGCATTCGTGGCTACGTTTATTTCTGCCCCGGACTCTACCTATCTTAGATACTGGTACAACTTTGGAATCGTATCTGTCCATACCACCTGTCAAAGAGTCTCCCTGGTTCTTTTCCTCGTTACTAGCTATCCTGCACCCCGAAGGGCCGGCTTGCCCCCCCCCCCCCAAAAAAAAAGCTACTGCGCGTCCTGCAAGTCGCCAACCCACCTCATTATCTAGCCGCTCATCGAAGTGAATTCGGTCTCGTTAAAAACCACCCCACCTATGCACCTCTCTGTTTATTTCCACGACCTCAAAGCCTTTCTCTCGACTCATTCGCCATATCTTTTGGTTTGCGTTGATAACCGCTCTTTGCAGGTTGCTATCACGCACCGGTACCTCCGGTATTGTGCATATCGCTATATGTACTTTAGGAGAAGTGGCGCGCATGTCATCGATGCTTTTCGACAGTGTAGTTGCTAGTCCTGCTGTATCTTCATTTAAGACATCGTTTAAACCGCCTGAAATTATCACGAGGTTTCGCCTATCAGCTGTAGTTTTGCGTTTTGTGCTCGCTTGCCTCATGACTGCTTCCAGCTTGCGTACTGGGAACGCCCCTTCTTCAACCCTCTTGTCTCCTCTTACCTTCTCTTTGATGGCTTCTGTGCATCGATTTAAATTCGAGTCCCCGGCGATTATCACATGCTGTGTCTTTTCAGCTGGAGCGTCCGGCATCTGGGGGTTACTTGCACCTGTGACGCCGGCTGCTCTGTCCCCTCCCAGCCCCACCACTACTTCGCTGAAGCTGGGCCTTGCGACAAATGAACCGGCTGAACCTGTTTTTTTCAAACTTGCTTGCTCTTTCTTCTCCGCAGTTCTGGTTGCCGGTTCTCTACTGTTATCTCCGTAGGCCGCTCCTCTGTTTACCCTGGCTAGTGCTTCCAGGGCGGACTTCAGCTTTTCTCCCATAGCCGTGTTTTTCTTTTGCTCTGTCGCCAACGCAGTCTCGAGCTCGGTGGTTCTCATCAGCAAGTCACTCTGGGTAACCATAATTTTCTCCATTTTTTCCTCGACCTCACATTGCCTACACTTCGCGTCAGCCTGTTCTCCTTCCGCTTCTACACTTGGGTTCACTTTCAAGCCAGCCCCACATCCTGAACACTTCACAGTCTTTTAACCATGTCTTTCCGACACCAATTGTTCTATGACTTGTCTCACTCGATAAATACAAAACTCGAGCGCTGCCCTACAAAAAAGAGAAAGTCTAAGCTCTACTACAAAAAATTACGTGTTCAATGTATGTGCCCCTCCTCCACGAGGTGGCAAAAGAAAAAGCAAAATACCAACAACAACAAAAAAATCAAACACACACACACAAACTAATAAATACCTGGTGACTGATCCCCGAAAAAGTCGTACAATAAAATAAGTACTACAGGGATTTTAACTGCTGCCCTTTAATTATAAAGGCAAGCTCAAAACATGCAAAACAACTTATCTGCGCAGTCGATCGGGAGCGCTAAAAAAACACGTCCATCCACCGTGACAGCCCACACCGAATCGAGTTTACAAACGCAACGCCTCCTAGATTTCCCGTGCCTGCCGGATTATTGTCGGTCACTTGGGAAGCGGCGGTCGTCAGAACTACGGTGGTGGCGCCACTCAAGTAGGGATGTCTTGAAATAGGTTTTTACGTTTTTGTAGCTTATTTGCAACAAAAATACTGTAAAAAGTTAAAAAAAACGTAAACGTATTTATAATGAACCCTACGTATGTGACGCCGTCGTTCAGCAAGCAACTTTTTTTATACAAGGCATCCTCTGAAATTAGTAGCAAACGCCAAAATTGCCAATCTCAAAGGCCAAGTACAAATACCCTTATTACTACGTAGGCAGCTCTGTCATATATGACCGGCGTTTCGCGCTCATCCGGCAGGCACGGGAAATCTAGCTAGGAGGCGTTGACAAAGGCGAACGGAACTATCGTCATGCCATACCAACTAGCCCAAGCTGCCACACTTCTAGGAATGACCCACCCACAATGCACTGCGCCAGGCGTTCTTACAAGGCTCTCGGAAGCTGCGCGCTCATTGGTTCATGCGTGATGTCGTCAGCAAACATGGCTGCGCCCTTGACGATGTTGCAGGCACAGTGTACTAGAATTGGCAAGTGTGTCGTGCGCGGACGCAAAACGGGTCGCCTCAGCGATGATACCAACCAGCTCCCAAGAGAGCTGGTTGGGAGAGCTCCCTCTCCCAACCAGCTCTCAGCATCCCTCTTACATGCAGTGCCATCTCACGGTGCGCGGAGCAGTCCCCGCTGAGACGACCCGCTTCGCTAGTCCGCGGCGGCGGGGACATTTCGTCTGCTCCGCAACGAAGCACGCCGTTGGGAAGCCGCAAGTTCTGTTGATGCTTACCTTAAGACTGTTCCTCGGAAGAAAGAAAAAAGATGTCACGCTCGCTTGCGGTAAGCATGCTGTTCACAGATAGTCGGCATTTTCCCCATTTTTACGGCGCTTTTATAATGTCTCTGGGAGAATCGAATCCGCTCTACTGCATCCGCTCTAGTTCTGATATTCAAAGACAGCTTGGCTAACGGACGCATATTTTCAGACACTTTAAAGGATTACCCGAGGAGGCTCGTATATTCCAAATAAATGCGCAGTAACAACGTGGCGAAGGCCTAGACAAGACTAGCGATACGATCGCGGAGGCACAGAGTAATAAACAACTGCTGGACCAAGTTGCGTGCTGTATTTCCAAATCAATTTTGCAGGGTACAATCGACACAAAAATACAAACAACTCGATCTAAATGGTTACAACAAAAATAACTTCCATCCTACATACACCCACTAAAGCAGCAACAAAAATGAACAGAAGTAAAAAAAAGTGTGGACACCAGAATGTACAAGAAAGAACAGGTGACTGCAGCATGGGCGAAAGCAAGAATCAAAGTACAAAAGAACATATTAGCGACAGATTATAACACATGAGGCATAAGAAAAGTCAATGAAAACATAAGTACACAGATAAGTGTACTGCTCATTTGTAACAATGTAAAACTGTTCATTTGTAACATCAGATGAAATAAAAAAAGTCCAAGGTCATGAAACAATAAAAATGTAATAAAGTACAAGGGAACACACTGCACAAGAAAGCATGATAAATAAGACCAAGCGTATGCAAAAAAAGAGGGAAATGAATAGGGCCATTAGAAATGTTGCACTTTATCTGAATGCACCTCCTCATTTTCAAATGCTTTTTCTGATCACGTTTAGTGCTTCTGTCTTGGTTCAATGACTTTGCATAAAAACTAAAACGAAGCAAAACATAAAACTTCACAATCACAAGTGTGAAGTCTTTTGCATGGTTACTACACCCAAGTGTAGGGATTTTCACATTTCGCAAGAATACTGCAAATTCACACATGCTAGCTGCTTCGACTTTCCTAGAGCTAAATAAAACCGTGAACGACTCTTCTAGCGTATCAACAAGCTGTGCCAAACCAGAAGACGGGTAAAGGAGACCACCGCGGTCAAACTGACGGATGAATTCAGTTTGGGTGTCTGACACTGCGGACGCTTTGCTTATGGTCAAGTGCTCGGTGAATATCGTACACCCAGTTTTCTGCCTGGCCTTCCGAGCCACATAGCCTGCGACATGATGTACCAGACGACTCGAACTGTGGTGGGTGACATACTTAGTATGGTCTTCTGGAGGCAGGATGTTCAAAGCTTCTTCAACATCATCAAGCCTTCCTTCATCGAAAAGCAGGTCAAGTGCATCAATTGGACTGGGCTGATGATGGCTGGTTTCAGCATTTGTGTGAGCAAGCAGTGCGTTAACAACCTCAGGGCTGCAATTTCCTCCTTTTGGTGGTTTTGCAAGGTTGTAAAATGCTAGCGCATTTATTGTTGCCAAGAACTGGGCTAGCGTTGGGTGGTCATTGGCACCATTAAATTGCCTCACAATACCGAATAGGTTTTCCAGCTTGCCCGGGCTTAGTCTAGATGTCAGCAAATACTTAAAGCCAAATTGCGAAGACAGGTATTGTACAAGATCCAGTGTCGACTGCAAAGTGACACGGAGGCCCTCTGCTGTGTTAGAACACAAACAACCCTTTTTAGCATTTTTTGCATGTGCTTCCCACTCGTTCAAGAAGTCCAGAAACTCTCTTAAAAAGCCAATGTCAGAAGAGTCCACCTTTAGGGCGGCCAATGGATTGCGTAAGGTCATAATTTTGGTTAATTTTGACATTCTTGCTATAAATGCTTCTGTTTCACTCGCTGAGGACTTGAAGACCTTCTCAATGTGTTTTCCGTAAAAAAAGAGCCCTTTCAACACTTATTCACTGAAGATGAGGAGTGCTGGTGCCACCCTCATTTTTTCAAAAGAAGTCGAATAAAGGTGCACTCGACTGATGTGAGGCATGACCTTAAGAGTCACAATCTTGTTGTCCTCCTTCCAGGCTTCGTTGATGAAGTCAGCGTGAACTCGACCTTTGGGTGTCTCGTAACCTGTTTGCAGAAATGCGTTTCGAACATTCTTCAGCAAGTGGGGGAAGTCCGAGAAAAAGTGAAGTGCCCGAGTGTCATCCACCGGGTGAGGGCACTTTGACCGGATGCTCGTTGCAGACCCTGCGTTTACAAAAGCAGACAAAGATAATATGATCACAAAAGTGTTTCAACTGTATTGCAGTGTACCAATTATTTAAACAAGGCCCACGCGAGACAGCTTGTTTATGACTATTGGGATATGCACATAAAAGTTAAAGTTACTTGCCTTCTATGCCAAAAATCTTCCACATGCTGCGGTTCCAAGTAGCTCCATCACATGTGACGCCATCAACATGGAGCCCTGCTTCTTCGCAGAGCAACGTGGCTTCGAGCACAATCTTAGACAGCACATCTGCCTTTACGTTACTTTTGGAGGCGAAGACACCCAGAATCTGCATCCAACTTCCTGAAACCAAAATCTAAACCAATGAGTACAAATCATCACGTGTCATAAAATATATATGGCAAGTGATTTCTCCAGCTAGAACAGCGAATTCCAAACAGAATGTATGCTCAGGCTGTAATTTTGCAAGCTTTACCTGTAAATGGCTGGAAAACTATCACCAGGCCATGGCCAGCAAGTTCTTTGCCAGACTTCTCATTATAGAATTGGCCCAGGTCGACAAAGCCATCAATGCAGCCTGCGTTCGAGACACAGTGAAAAAAACATTCTGGGAACTGAATGTGTGTAACTGCGTACTACGCAAAAGGAAATTGTGCCACTTCAGCACATGCTACTATTGATGATACGACAGGAAATATGAGTTTATACAAGATTCGATAAATCATTGCTGATGTATTATGACTAGAGCAGCAGATACGTGCCAGAGGGCTTTACGTCGATGTGCTCCGACAGTTTAATTTCGTAGAAGACGACCACCCCGTGCCGATTGAAGCCATCTAGTTCCTTGACCTTTTCCTTCAAAGCTGTGAAAACGTTTGGGTTGAACCCAAAGCCACTCTTGAAATGCTGTGCAGCCTTGTTGAGGCAGGTGCGGCCAGGCAAGGTTAGGATGTCTTGACGCCTTAAATGTTCATAGAGCTTGAGGCTCCTCATCCGCATCAATATGCATTCTAAAAGCTACTCCTCACCATACTTCATTCATTTCTTAGATTTTCGGCAAGCTGCTTTGAAGCAAGTCCTGACGGCAGCTTGTTGCTTCTGCGGAGGCCCTTAATTTTTTCGAACAGTAGTTCCTCAGGCACTTGCTCGTTCTTTGCCTTCATTTGACTGAAGGTCATTTTCACTTTGGTGAACTTCGCCTTCATTCTTCGAAGACTACGACGAACATTCGTCTTAGCCGCCCTCCTCTTGAGCACCTTCGCCTGGAGAGTTGGTTCAGGATAAGCTTCCTTTGATATTTAGAGTGGATGCAGGCAGTGGCCGAGCCTTCTGTCGTTGTGATTGTGCAGTTCTTAAAAAAGAACTTTCGATTAAATGACGAGCACTCGCCAGACAAAGGTTCCAGACCGGCACCACAACAGAGACTGAATTTATCTACATGGTCCAGCAACGCTTCCGCTTCCTCACGCGTCGCAATCTGCTGCTGTTGCCACTTTCTTCCTTGCAAGTGCACTTCAACGGTAGCAGTGTTTCCTTCACTTCGCACTTCAATTTTTACGAGCTTCTTCAAAGCGAGTGCGCTGTCAACATCTTTCTTGTGCTCCTCACACTGTGCGTACACAAAAGGGCCTCCAGAGTTAGGCAGGTGAATTTCCAACCATCTGTGAGGCGTTTTCAGGCCCGAAAATGACAAGCACCCAATCACCTCGACAGAATCAATGCTTAAAACCGGCGTTTCGAGATCCTCGATGGGCGGTGGCGAGCTTTCCGAAAACTTCCTTCTGCTTCGCTTGGCCGCAGGAAGCACCTGGTCGCAGATGCTTCGCTCTTTCCTCTTTTTTGGAAAGCCGTTTTGATATGTAGCCTGGGGCCCCGGGGAAGATGGTCGGCAAGGCATCTTTCGCTAGCTGCGGACGATCGCGTTCGATTTCAACAACTTCCCCATTAATAGTTGTTTTGAAAGTCCGCTCAATGAAGTGGGCCTCAAAGTGCAAATCGCAAACCGCACTTGCGTCGTTGAGCTCTCTGTCGGCTCTTTTAAAAAGCTGGAACAAAGCTGCGCGTTTAACGACGTCCGCCGGAACACGAAACAGCGACCGCGCTTCTTTGCATGACCGATAGCCGCTGTTGCAGTATGGCACAAAACACGTGCGGTTGCGCTTGTCCCGCCGTCGTTCCGCCATTCCTATGGTTCACGTCGCCGCTGCACCAGTTCACGACGAGCACATTTTTCACCGTAGGTTCAAAAAAGGGGAACAAATTTCCTCCACGACGCACCTAAAACAAAACAAGCGAGCGCCACTGCAACGTCTCGTTAGGCCGGCCGCCGGAGCTGCTGCAGCCGCAGAAGCATCCCTCTTGCTGGTGGCGCCCCTACCGGACCGCCGCGATTTTCATCGTGGCAGTGACCCCTTCGCTTCCACTGTTCGGCCCCGCGGACGACACACTTTCCAATTCTAGTACACTGTACTGCAGGGGTTCGTGTGTCGGGCGGGTGCACAGCTGATGAAGACGCTGCGACGAGAGCGAGAACAAAGTTGACGCTCGCATGCGTACTGGCAAACCACCTACGATGAATGGGAAGACGGCGCTATCAAGTAGTTGGTGCTACCAAGGTGCTAGAAACGCTGTGCGCACGCCTGTGTCGACTCTGCCGCAAGACTCGTCGCTCCGTTTGCAACGATCGCCGGAAGCATCGAAGTCGGCGCAGATATGCAGTGAAAAATGGATGATGACGGTTTGAAGAGTTCATGTGTGGACTATATAACAATAATCGTAACTCATTAAGCATTTCTTGCAGCTCAAAGAGCCGGTTTCGGAGCACTTGATTGCCTACGTTGCGCACGTCCCTCGATCGCTCAGCTTGCAATCACTCTGGCATATCTTAGGCTACTCGTAGTGAATGCAACCGCTACTGATTATGATAGCGACGCCAAATGAGAAGCATGAATATCTGTAGCAGCTTCTGGATAGACCTGCAAACTAATGTCTTTGTAGTGCCACTCTATCAACACGCCAAGCAATTCCGTTCACATGAGGAGCGAGAGGCCGCGCTATTATTAGAGAGAAGGACGCGGGTGACAGCGTATTCCCTCTAGGCCAAATACACTTCGAAATCTACTGTATGTTGTGCATGTAAAGAACCCGCCTCAAGCCAGCGTTTTTTCTTTTTTGCTCACTTCACTGCGATGCATACATGTAAAGCGGCGAAGCGTTGACAGCATGAATACTGTCGTATTACAGACGCGCGCAAGCAAGTGGTTTGCGAGTAGTAAACTTCAAAAGCGAATTCAATATGAATCCAATGATGATACAACCAAAAATAATGCTTAAGTTAGCCTAATACTCTTCTGATAGTTTTCAAATAGAAGGAAACCTTTTTAAAAATAATTCTAGCACACCAAAACAGTTTACTTGAAATAAATATTCACGAGCTGTCACGAAATAATACTACAATTATGAAAACGGTGATAAGATTGAATACAGCAGCGACCATATCCTTCAAAATACTTTTCAACTGTATGTCAAAATGCCTCAGCAACTCTATTATTCAATTTAAAACTCTGTTGCCAGCATTTAAGAAAAATTTCAGCGTATAATCTAAACAATTTTGAACCGAACACCATGCATTCAGCTAAAGATTTATTGGAACAGGCAAAAATATCACAACATATACCCTGGCACAGAGAGCATGCAAAAATCAAGTGTTGAAAGCTGTATGTGTAAGAACAATTTACGTGAAGAAGAGACTTACTGGCATGTGTTTTTATTTGTGAAGCTAAATGCTGTCATAGCCCCTAACTTCAATGATGAAAACTGGAAAGGATTAATGTGATGCAGTTCCACTACAGTAAAAACAAAGTGAAAGTGCAGTTTGTGGCAAAAATGCTTTATCTAGTAATGGTTATAGAATCAATAGTTCTGCCAATACTTGGGCTGCATTTATTTGGGTAGTTCAGGGATTACAAAAAGAAAATAAACCTTCAGCTGATCACATGTTTTGCTGCTTCAGGGTTGTCGCATTGGGGCTAATTATTTTTTAAATATTGGGTATTTCATGTATGTACAAATAAATTTGACTAGCGAATGCTATTTGGTCCGTTATTTCAATATTTGCACACTCCTAGTAGTGTTGTGTCTACCGTTGACCCAGCATCTTTTTGTGTGAATGTGATTGGGCATCTGTAAACATCACGAGTGCTTTTTGTTTTTTGTGCTGTATCCCATCTCTCATTGAACACACCCTTGCACATGCCTCAAGGTATGTAAATGGAAAAAAGAAAATGCACCTGGCTACAAGTGATGCCTATTCGTGACATGCAATTGATTGATTGATTTCTGGGGTTTAACGTCCCAAAACCAACATATAATTATGAGAGACGCCGTAGTGGAGGACTCCAGAAATTTCGACCACCTGGGGTTCTTTAACGTGCACCCAAATCTGAGTACATGGGCCTACAACATTTCCGCCTCCATCGGAAATGCAGCCGCCACAGCCGGGACTTGATCCCATGACCTGCGGGCAGTGGCGTAACTAGATAGGACGGCGCCCAGGGCAAATATATTTCCGCGCCCCTCATTATGCCCGTGATAATGTTTGTTATTATTATTATTATTATTATTATTATTATTATTATTCTTGCTGTTGTACTACAGTGTACTATAGCCGCCTTGTACGTCCATGCATCACACAACACACCAGAAGTCCACAATGGTAGCAAAAAAAGTTTAACAAAAAATGGACCTTGGTGGTCACTTCTTGTCATCTCGCTTTACTTAAAATATGCGAAATTCATGAAATCCATATAAGCACAGAAAATAGAATCACGAACTAGGCATATGTAAATAGTCCATACCATTTCTCGCTACATTACCGTGAAATGTATCATTCAAAATTAATTATTGCGTACGCCAAATCTGCATATGATGCCTGCATTTTTTCATCAGTGCTAATGATGCGTTAAAAAACTCGTTCCGGCAAACCCTGTTGTCTCCCTGTTATCGCATATTGTTGCCTTTTATGACGTCAGTGCTGTAACGCTGATCGTGAATAATTGTTGTCAAGAAAAACCCGTTTTTTTATTTAAAACACTTTATTTACATCATTTGGATATTAAGACAAATATAAAATGCACTATACACTGGAACACTCCGTAAAAACTAGAGCTGCACTTTCCTTGCTTTCGATGAAGCAAACTGTTCTATAATGACGTCAAAGTTCGTTTTTTCAGTTTCTTCTCTTTCCACACTCAGTAGCGCAAGGTCAGTAAGTCTGTCTTGGCCCATTGTGGCACGCAAATAGGAGAGTATTAGCTTCAGCTTGCTGAAGGACCTCTCACAGCCAGCGATGGAAACTCCAATGGTTAACATCATCTGAAGGGCGACGCGAAGGTTGGGGAATACGCCATCATCACCATACTCCACAATAAATTTAAGAAGTTCCTCCGGTCTTGATACTGTCTGGTCAATACGCCGTGAAAGCAGCAGCCTACAATCTAAAATCTCTTCATAGAGGTCTTGCGCGTTAACGTCGGAACTGTAGAAATTGCCAAATGTGTTGCAATTTGTTTTTAGTTCGTTTTTGTCTTCGCTGTAGCACAGCTTGTTGATGTCGAGCAGAAAGCCAAACTTGAGGTCGGTGTCCTGCAGGCGAGTAAACCTCTGGTCGATTTCCGAATGAAGACGATCGAGTGTGCATTTCATAACCCTTTCTGTTTCCTGTTTAGCCGTCAACGCCTCTCCTTTCGACTTTTCACCAGGCATCTGTTTTTTTCGTCGTGCACGCCTTTCAACGTCGACATCATACGTCTCACAGAGACGAAGCCCTTCACCAAGTGACTCACTTACCAGAGTTTCCCTTTCTTCATGAAAGTGATCTCTGAGAGCTTTCATGTCTAAGGCAGCATCGTGAAAGTTCATTTTAGGATCTTGCAGTCTTTTTTGAACACGGTCTATGCGAACAAGTACCTTGTTCCAAAAGCCCAGCAAAATCAAAAAATCATAACTTAATATCCGCTTCTGCAGTAGTGCAGCATCACTTTTCGTCTCGCTCGTTTCTTGGTCATTATTTGACATTTCCTGAACAACTTCAAGTATCTTCTCAAGGTATCTACCGACCGGCTTCACTGCTTCGACCCTTGCACTCCATCTGGTCTCAGACTCTGATTTCACAACAACAGGCACTGCATTTTTTAATTTCTCCCAACGGTACGTTGAGCGAGAAAAAAAACACGTAAAGTGCTTCGATGGTCCCAAAAAAAGTCATCATCATGGCTTCTTCCTTAGCAGCATGTACACCAACCAAGTTCAGTGAGTGGTTGTCGCAGTTTACAAAGATTGCCAGTTTGTTTTTTTCCGCGATTCTTTGACTGACACCACTTTTTTGTCCAGCCATCACGGCAGCGTTGTCGTAGCATTGTGACCGACAGTCCTGTAAGTTCATTCTGTCCTCTTCCAGCTTGCCAAGTATCACGTCAACGAAGCTCTCGGCGTCTTTGTTCTTTACATGGATAAAGCCGAGGAAGGACTCCTGAACATAAACAGATTTTTTATCAAAGTCAACTTCCACATATCGCACAACTTCTGACATTTGCTCACGGTGTGCCTGGTCGGGAGTGGTGTCAAACATAATGCCATAATATTTGGCTTTACGGATTTTTCGCAGCAAGGACTCGCGAACTGTGACAGCCATCATGTGAATGAATTCATTCTGTACAGAAGGCGATAGGTACGAAGTGGACCCTGGATGACTTTCAACGTATGTGAGGTGTTGCTTCATAACGGGGTCAAAAACGGCAATTAACTTCAAAAGACCAAGAAAATTTCCGACATTGTTCTCGCGGCTGGTTTGAAAACTCTCTCGATGCCCTCGTAATGCCAAGTTCTGTGTAGCAAGAAATTTTATGCAGTGGAGGACTCTCGTCAAAATTTCACGCCACTTGTGCTTTTCTTTCTCCATCTGTGACTGAAGGTCAGCGTCAATTATTCCCGTAGTATGCATCAAATTTCTTTCCATTTCTTTCCACTGTGAGAAACACATTCGGTGATTCTTTGCATTCTCGTGAAGGGTGATCTTCTCGGGTGCCTTCCATTTGGTGAATCCCCCCTCTTGTTCCAAAGATGATAGGTGATCTGAGCGGGAAAAAAGGAGGCAACAAATGCAAAATGCTGCCTTTTTGGCAGGAGAGTAGGCCAGCCACGAACGGGTGACTTCTTCACCACGACCATCACCTAATTTCTTCTTAAACCAACTCTTAGTCATTGATCGGTTGTTTGTTGGCAAGAAAGGTCCTTCCCGATTTTGGAAATACATGGCCCCGAGTTTAACAATTTCCGTTCGTACAGCGTCAGACACAACGGCTTTTCCAGTACCAGTGTCAAATTTTAAGAGACCTAGGTCATGCTTCTGAACGAGTTCTGAGATGATAGGTTGAGGGTGCTTCGTGGAATCCAGTTTGCTTAGCTTCAGAGCAACAGGCTCAACCAGCCGAAGTCCAATGTCGGTTCCGTTGTCCTCCTCCTCTACTGCAATATCCCCGGGATTGTCTGCGCATAGCATACTGTGTTTAGAAGTTTCGTGAACGACTCCTTCGTCAAGTTGTACGGACATTAATGAAGTGGCAGGAGATGGAGCTACTTCCAAAGGACATGATGAAGTACTTGCCCCAGGTTTTTCAAAAAATGGCGCGAAAAACTTTTTTGACTTCTCAGCTTCCTGCGCCTGTAGCCTTCTCCTCTTGCGTCCTTCAGCTCCGCTCTCTTTTCTTTTTGTTTTTGTCACCCGGTCCATGGCTTTGCTTGGCTGAAAAAAATAAAAAATCCTTGAGCCGTTCATTCACTATACATTCAGATGCCTTTTTAGCCATCAAGCAATGCAGCTATGCGGCCAGTCGCCTGAACACTTGCTGTCACCGAAGACACAATGTATGTGTATTGTCATGTAGCCAGGAACGATTCAGAGTTTTTCGGAAAGCTAGTTCTATTAGAGCGAACTTGTGCTCGGCAAAAGTGCAAAAAAAATGATAAGGAACACAGGTGGTGAAGAAACAGCCCACCGGTCGACGACGGCGGAAAACGAATGTCCCTGCGCTTTTAGTGGAAGCGTTCTTATACCTTGCCGTATCCTCTCCACCAACATCGTTCACACAGATAACGCTGGTCTCACAAACGAGAAGGCATAGTTCGCGGCAATATACGTACATTCTCAGATTAAGGTTGGTGACGGCAAATGATCCACTGCGGTGGCATCATCGGCCTTGGTTATAAGAATTGTTGCTGATATTAAGGTGGATTTACAATTTCACAGCTCCGTTTTCTATCCATAAATGTATGTTAACTCGCGGTTAACCCAACTGCTCAAAACGTTGTTCAAGTAGAAAAACCTCAACTATCATGAAGCATGATTTTAAAAAGGAGAAATGGTAGTACGCAAAGCTAACCTCGCACATATTATTCCCAGTGGACAGTGCACTATAGTACGCACCACTATTTCTTCGTCAAGTAGTTTAAGTAAGTTGTCACAATTCAATTCATAACTCGACAAGTACTCGCGTAATTATCAAAATAACAATTAGACATAAGTAAGCAAGTTCGAACGACATCCAACTGCGCCATTTTCAACAACGCATTGATTGCGCTCTCATTTTTGCGGCCAATAAAAAAAGCCTGCGAAATCAGAAAATAACATATGACTGCGCGCCCCCCTGAGGAAGAAAAAAAAGAGCAGCAAGCAACCGCTTTGCCTCTTGTCCGCTGAAAACAGCAGCGTTCCGCATTTTGACAAGGGTGTTCAGGGCGCGCCAACATGCGTTGCAAGTTTGCAGGAATTCCTTTCGCTCAACTGTATGTCACTATAATTATTCATATCTAGCGGTCAACCGTTCCACTGATAACGCGACCGGAGCACTGTTCTGATTACGGCCTGACTCTGTAAGTTCAAAGCGGCGTGTTTCTTTGACCGGGGATTGGCACAAAGGGCCATGCACATTTTTTTTTTCTTTCTGCATCTATTTCTTGACGCTGGCTACCTCCCATTGAGCCTGTTTGAGGGTACTGCTTCCTGATGTACGCAGCAGTCTGGTTACGCGTCACTTTTCATATTTGGTGGGCTTTCTTTATCAACAGGAAAAAAAAAATGTGGATGCAATACGTTGTTGAAAATAGCGCAGTTAGATGTAATTTCAACATTCAATTACTTTATTTATTTATTCGTTTGTTTGACAGTAGATGATTGTCGTGGCGCAGGATACTAAAGGCGACGTTATAAGTCACCTTACTAGGCCTCTAGCACCACACAGTACATTCGTCACACAACGCAACTGCATTGGAATAAGAAATGCAAGAACATAACATTACGAAGAACTAGGCGATGGCTTCTACAAAAAAAAATTAAAAAATTAATTTGAAAATGTGTTTATAGCATACGAATCATTGCAAGCACATTTACAATAAAAAAGAGCAATAGTAGTGGAGACACCGGCGTTCCATAGGGGAACATACATACAAACTATCGTACATGAATAGCCTCATCAATGGCTACATATATAACACTTTATGCATACATATATGAGAAACTAAATGTGTAAGTATATTCTAAGCTTCAAGCTGTACAGTAATTGAACTAAACATGCCCTCCAATGAATATAATCAGGTGAGTACTTGCGGAATTATAAATACTTTGATTACTCATTAATTTATTCTCATGCATGAATGAATTATAAGTGGTTGCTCCAAATTACTAGGAACAATGTACACTAGGTTTGCTTCGCGTAACGGAGTTACTCATTTTTTTAATCGGGTTTTATGATAGTTGGGACAACCTGTATATTTTCCCGAGAATAACACCTTTATACTCTCAGCAGTTTGTGTCAACGTAGTGGTAATAATCCATGTGCAAAAGAATAACATAGGTAAAAAATACTCACACCTAGGCAGAAGTTCTATTGCGAAGACGTCCCTCGTCGTGGTGACAAACTCTGGAGAAGTGAGCTGGGATTTCAACTCGGGGTTTGCAGGAATGGAGTCATGTAGCGACTGGTTGTGGCCTGCCTCTAGGATATCTTGTTCGGTCCGGAGACTCAATATTCAATGCCTGTGGAGCTTCTGGGGTAGCTAAACAATTTAACTCGCGAATGTACGTCTCATTGACCACTCTCGTTCGGTTGACTGACCCTCGTTTCTCGCTTCTCTGGATCGACCCATAACCCCTAACATTGTAGTTTTATAACACCAAGACCACGCCTCCAAGGGCATGTACCAATAGGAATCCCTCCTTCCTGGGCTGTTGCACGGAAGCGAAAAGAGGACTATGGCGGCACCCTGTGAGAGGGCCTACTAAGTAACACACACAGGGCAACTGATTGGCTGCATCAACGATAACCAAATGTTTGTTCACAATCACGTGATCCACTCTCACTTATGAACTCTCCGGTATTCATCAAAACAAAAGCAGACACAATTGACCATTTGCGGAAATCAGCAAGCTGGCTTTCCTGCAAAGTTGTTTTCCAACCAAAAGGTCTCGTTCGCAAACTGCTTTTCTCACTCATTGTGCTTTTGCCTTCCCCCACTCCCTTCTTTACGAACGACAGGTGCCTCGCCCTCCATGCGATGTGAGGGTTCGTTAGAGGTGGGACAACCACACAGTAATTGTTGGGGGAAAAAGTCGTTTTGTCGCACTCGCGTGCCTTCACTAGAATAGGAGTGGTAAAAGCACAGTGGGCGAGAAAAGCAGACTGGGCACGATAGTTTTCTTTTTTTTTCCTTTTTGGTTAGAAAACAACCTTGCAGGAAAGCCGCCTTGCAGATTTCTGCAAATGGTCAATTTCTCGCGCCCTTACTCTGTCGGTGTTGAAGCGGTGTCGTCACGAAGGGCACTGCGCCGTGCTCCCTATAGGGCTGCAGAAATTACGTGCCTTTTCCTTTTCTTTCTAATCACACATTCATGTGATTGCTCTCGGCGAGTTAGAAAGCGGCATCATATACTTCACCACACGTGCAAATGGCCGCTGCTTCGCCGCGGCTTTAGCTATTGCCGCGATGGAGGGGGTTGCAGACTTTATACCTTAAAGCGACATCTCGCCACGAAAGCAAGATTGCATTTAATTGATCCCGCAGTTTTCTTTTGGGCGCAAAAAGAGGGGGGGGAGATAAATCGGCGCAATCCCTCCCCCCCACCTTTTTCAGAATACTTGAACTTCGCAGGTATGCACGTGCTCATAGTTACGCTCCCTTCGCGGGCGATGCAGCTGGGGAACTTCCCCGAGAGTCTGAGGCAACATAAAAACGACATGTGCAAGTTTCAGTGAAAAAGGAATACACTCGCTGAGCTGCCTGAGCACAGCGTGGTGAACGACAACCGCATCGAATTTGACAATTCCCGCGTGGTCTACTTAGAGGTCGATTACTATAAGCAGCTTTTTGTGGAATCCTGGCCCATCGAGGAGACAGCCGGTAACTTCAACCGGCCTACAGGTGCGCTGCCGATCGACAGTCTGCCTCAGCGGAATTTCGCAGACTCGCGATCCAACATTAGGTGCGAGTACATGGCAGGAAGAAGGGCCTTAAAGAGAATGCGAGATGCAAAACTTCGAATTTTTCTTGTAGCGCAAAAAAGTTTTTTTACTTGGTACTTTGATTGGCATACCCCAGTTTCAACTAAAGCCCACTAATACCTCTGTCACACGAGCACTACGGCTAACCACGGTTACAGGTATGCTAGCTACACGGCAGACATGTCCGCAGTTTGTCTCCTAACCATTGTTATCGTAGACGGGTGATTCCATGAGAGATCGACACGGATCTGAAAATTAGTATTTTCGATTTGATTGAATATTTTATATTTTATGCCCATCTCACCAAGCAGCCCGAAAAGGAACCTTGTTTTCTTTTTAAGCGCCTATATAACTTTAGGAGGCAAAAAATATAGAACATATTCAACACGGAGGGACTAGTTTCACAACTCGTCGTTCTCGAAAGTTCATGAAGATGTAACAGACAAATATTACCGTTACAAAGAAGAAATTTCGAGCATGAATTTCGTGTATGTAGAAATTTACTGAATAACAATAAAGTAACATTCTATGAAACTTGTAAAATGAAGCAAAGTACTTTCGCAAAATGTCTCACTATGCGACATTTTATGATAGTTGCTACATAACAGTTGCTACAAAGTTGATAAGACCCATCAACTCTGTCTTGAAAACAAATTTTGCTTCTTTCTCTATGCAACGGCAGCTGCGTTTCTGGTTATTGAGTTCCTCATGGTGGTGAAAACTATTTGTGCGAAGGTCAAAAAGTAAAAAAAAAATATTTTCAAAAATTTTATATGTAGCGTTGTGGGCGGCCTTCACGCTCCTGAGCGAGCAAGGCTGATTAATTTACTACTACTACACAATTTGCGCATCTACTTTGCTAGAAGAAGCACGCTGTTAGAATGGGCCTTTTCCGCGTAGATAGTCTGCCCATGCACGCTGGCGTCGGTGAGGCACGCGCCATGATTTTTGGTGGCCAACACGGGACGACAGGTGTGGACCAAGGAACATCTGGTGTTACAAACGTGCAAAATCCCCCCCCCCCCCCCATTAAAAGCGCTAATGTAGGCTTCCGCGATTGCCTACTGGCGCGCGGCGGGCCATTTCGGAGGCCAAGGGCCACCAGTTCTGATTTCGATGAGCTACGCCCGCGTTTTTGTATAGTATTTTTCTTTTTTTATTCAAACTTCCGGAAGTCCCTTACCCGTCATTGTTCTCTTCCAGTCCACACTGCAAAAATCTTGACGGCACGGGCGCTTCCCAGGCCCAAGTTTCTCGTACCTAAGCTTTCGCGCTATTTGTGCATCCCAAGGAATGCAGGGTGAGTACAAAACAAAGCAACCAGCTAGACACCGCGCCCTCGGGTCTGGTATGGGGGTTAAACTGGTCGGAGTGTTCTGCCGTTTCGCTCCGTTCGCTGTTCCATTGATGGAGGTCATCCTTGTGCGGCCGCATTCTTTCAGGGAAGTTCTTGGTTTCTCCAACGTACGAAGCGGGGCAGTCGGCACATGCTGTCGGGTACACTACGCTCTGCGCTTTTTTCGCAGGTGCGTGTTCTTTGGGCCAAAGGATGAACCTGCCCATGGCGGTGGATGGCATGTGGGAAACGTTGACCCCCGCCCTTCTATTGCTTTGCTGGCGCCCGCGATGCAGGGAATCAACAAACGTCGCCGTCGTGTCACGCTTTCTCCGTCTTTCCTCCAGAGAACTCTGCGAATAAACGCCTTTGTTTAGCCTTTGGTGCCGAGGTCACGGATTATATTCGCCCTTCCTTCCGCCGCTGCGTGGACGATTAGTCGTTGGACGATCGGCTATTTCGTTGGAGTTTTCTGTTCTTACTCAAAAAAGGTGCATTCGAACTTTTTTATTTTATTTTGTTTACGTACGTGGTTGGTTTCAGGGAAGCTTTCAGTAAGTGGTTTGGGAGGCTGGTGGGGTTCGCTGAAACTCATCTAACCCAGTGCTGCGGAGCACAAAACAAAGCTTAGCCGAGGGTCATGGGAAGGCACGGAGGTAGCGCAGCAAAATGAAAATAGAGGATCCTTTTCCCGATGCAAAAGCCATTGCGGCAACCCTTTCCTTCACCACCATCCCCACTTCCAGTCGTACATTACAACCTCGCCCCTCCCCCCTTCCAGGCGGTTTTACGGAAAAAAACATTGACAACCTTTCCAGGGGGCGCCAACCCGAGGACTCGGCTTGGCGCCCCCTCCCTAGTGGCGCCCGGGGCACTTGTACCCCCTTGCCCCCCCCTAGTTACGCCACTGCCTGCGGGTCAGCAGCCGAGTCACTAGACCACCGTGGCGGAGCCGTGACATGCAATGCAAGTAAAAACATAAGTGTATTTGGTGAAAGTTGCTCTTATTCTTTCCGTTCATTGGCAAGAAGGATCAGTTTATTGCACATCTTTTTTACACTAAGCTTACATCAGTTAACTAAGCATAAGCCTGTTCATAAGAACTTAGTTGTTCATTATTTCATTATTTGTGCAATAATGATAAAACTGAAAGGTCAGACAGCACAGATAACTCTGCTAGGATAGGAATAAAGTTAACTAAGCAAACTGCAAAAAAGTACTTTTTAATATTCAGCACATGCCAGACACAAAATGCCGTGAGTGCCGATACCTTGAAAAGTGGCAACATGGATAAATTATAATTATTAATATTGAGAAAATGTATTTTTTGAGAAGCTTTAGAAGCATTCATTTTGTGGCTTAGGTTGAGTCAAACGCTTACATACTCTGAGTGCTTTGTTGCAAAACAATATTAAAAGCAAATATAAAACCTTACATTAACATTTCAATGTTGTCCTGAAATAAAAAAAAGAAATTGCCATACAATAATTGTTTTTGCCAGAGAATTCTGGATATAAGAAGATTAATTAAGGCGGTCATAAGATGTGTTGAAAATTGAAAAAAATTACTTGCCACTGCAAACTGCTTGGGGAATGTGAAGTTCATGTATACTGTTATTACAGGTATGTGAATTGCTTTATATATTTCTCACAGCATTACCACATGCAGCACAACAGGCCATATTCAGATGTTTTTTTGGCCTTTTGGGATAAAAATAGTTTTTTACTTAGGATAAATTTAGCAAATAATTGACAAGCCTGACAACTAAGTACACGTGTATTGCCATGTGTGTTTTATTTCGATAAAGCCGGGTTTCACCCACAAAGACTCTAAGCAACACTCGGCGCAGCAGTTTTTCAGGAGCTCCATGATAACTTGAGATCACACTGTTATGTTTGTGGACAGTACGCGAATAGTCTAGTGCTTACGCAGTCAACAGCAATAACTCCGGAATTTTCAACAGCACTTGTATAAAAGCACATGCACTGTACTGCTTGTCAGAATATTGATGGCCGAAGCACAGTTTACCGCTATTAGGGCAGACTATGTATTGCTTGTAGTTTGGCTTTTCCTACTTCAGGCAAAGTTTCGCTAAAACAAAAAGTTTAGTCTCAACCCCGCCGACTACTGCAGTCTTCAACATCATGGCCACGTGACAATATTAGTTTTTGTCTCTCCAAGAGGTATTTACATCTATAAATCCAGAAAGTTGAAATTTCATTTTTTAGAAATGTGCAGATGTACAACTGCAAAATTATGAAGTCTACTACTAACAGCTACCATTTTTGTTTTTTTATGAATTCTTTTGGTGAAGCAGAGCAATACACAAGTGCTACTATTGATGGAGACTATGTGACGAAGCCCATTGATCCTTAAAGCAGCTTGCATCTCATGCTGTCTAGCATGGTGAACGAGTGAAGATTTCTAAACAAATCTCCAAATGAGGCAATTGTTGTGGATGATTGCGACCGCGCGACAACAAGCAGGAGATCCAAAGAGAAAGAAAAATGAGAGGGCACGAGTGCTAAAAATAAACATGGACGTTCTTGCTGTAGGGCTGTGGTCTTGAATACGCCACAGCAATGACGTGCTGGTCACAATGGCCTGCTTGTGGTCCCCCATTTTCTCAGATTAGCAATGGGATGTAAAGAGCTCTTATAATTGCACAGCAGAATTCCTTGGACAGCATTATTATTAAAGAACTGGTGCACAGCTAATGATTTAAGAATTCACACAAATAAAACACAGTTCAATATCTTCCATTTGAGTCATAATGCTCTTTCGCATACCCCAGCCATTACTACCAAGAGCCACAGACATCTTTGTTCCACTAAGTTCACATTCTTGGGAGTACTCCTAGATTCTCACCTAAAGTACTATTATCACATTTCACTTATAATATAGCTCATGGTATCTGAACATTATTAAAAAATGACCATGCTTCAACTTTGCTTGAGCTACACTACGCCATTGACCTTAGTCATATAACCTACTGCATCACGTTATGGGCAAACACCTATCCATCTCATATCCTCCCACATCAACGTCTCCAAAACCAAGCCATTCGCATTCTAACATTCAGTACTCTATTCACCAGCGTGCCCCTGCTTCTTCTGCAACATAGTGTACTAACAGTGTGTACTTTATTCAGACATACACTGAGGATTCTTGTACATAAGTGTTTTAACGCTTCCATAACAGTCAACGTCTCGTGAAAATTTCGATTGGTAAACGCTAATCCCACCAGGTTCGCCTCTAACAACAATTTTTTACTACCACATACACGCACTAACTACGGTGAACACACTACCATATTTCCTGCCACACATTTTTGGAATTCAATACCACTATGCACTAAACAATTGTCATTCAATACTTTTAAGTAGATTGGAGATGTCTGGTGTATCATTAAGTGAAGTCAGTTTTGTTCAATATTCTACCGCCATCTTTTTTAAAGCCATGTATAATTATTGAAGATTGTTTTATTACCATTTTAGCTGCAATTTACATTACAAGTTTGTCTTGTCTTTATTTCCATCATAATAACTTGCCACTTTTTAGTGACATTTTTCTATAGTTATCAACATGTATATTTTTCACAGGAGCCTTGAGCCTTTGCGCCTTGTGCTATGGGACCTCCTTCTGTATATACTAACCCATATTCGTTTACATATTTTGCAACACATACACATTTTTGACCGACTCACCTACATAGCCATAACACAACAGACAAATTGACAGGACAGACCGAATGGCTTACACTGTGGAATTTTAATAGTTTAAAATATCCCCAGCAAAAAGCATTTTAATTCAAGGATTATGAACGTGCTAGAAATTGAAGTCATTGCGCATTAGAAAGTACAACCAACCCTCGAAAAGTTGAGGTGGGTTCGACTTTGATTTCACCTCTGATGACAGACAGTACTGTGGTGTAAATGTGTTTGCAGATGACCTAACAGACCAGATTTTGCTTGTTTTAGGTTAAGTGAAGGCGAAAACATCCAGCACTACACACGGTATTCGCGATTTTTTTTATTCAAAGTAAATATGAAGTCTCCATGGGAGCAGGTTTGCTCTGGCAATTCATGAATTCATTTTACATTTTCTAATGTTAGCAAAGGTTATGTTGCACAACAGTTTCTTGTCAAGCAGAATGAGAAATTATGTGTACTAAGCGCCTTCAGAAAAAGTCCACAAAGGCGGATACTGTCCTTATTGCAGTACTTGTCCACACTGAGCCGAGCAGCAGTACGCGGCAGCATCGCAGCTCCTGTCACTGATCCACATTGCTTCAGGGGCCAGCCTAGAAGTTGCAGAGGATAAAACTTTAGATTTTGAGTTGAGCAATCTGGTGTCTAGCGACATTTATAGTTCTTTTTTAGGACAGTTGTATGCAAAGAAGTCTGCACATTTAGGTGAGTCAAGATCACAGAGCAATTCACAGACAAAACCGACAGCTGGCCCCGCAGGGGCGCCTGCGCAAGCAGGCGTTTGGTGTGTAGCGACACCACGGACCCGAGCTAACGGGGAGTTTTGACTCCCTCCCACGCCTAGCCGTGCGTGGCCTTGCCATGTCCGGGGAAAAGGGGATCCTGGGGGTTGAGCCGACGCTGGGTGATTGGACCTTTAAGCCCCCCCCCCCCCCCGGCAGAGGCAACACACCCTTTGGCCCCGGCTTCACGTAGACGGCACCCCTGGGCTGGCCCACCCAGGGGAAATCGGCCGTCGCCTTTTCCTATCTCTCTCTTCCTACATCTTCGTCTTTATCTCTTACTGTTTATCTGTCCTGTCTTCTACTCTCTTCCGTTTTCTTCCAAACTTCCTGGCGGCTAGGGTTAACCCTGTGCAAATAGCCTACCTTGGTCTAGGCGCATTGGGTTATAGTGGCGTTGTATGGCTGGCGTCTGCAGGTTTCAGCATCCGCAAACTTGTAGTGTCCCCTCGTTGGGCTCCGTGGTGGGTGGCCGCCAACGCTGCTGAACAAAAATAAGACAGGCATGCACAGAGCACTCCCCTTACTATCTGATCGTACCGGCTTAAAGCGGGTACGCACCGGTGATATAAATTTTTTCAGCCAGCCAAAAGAAACATATCCTCACTATCATGTTATCCACTGTGAAAAAACTGAAAAGCAAGCCAGAACCGTCTCTCCTTTCCTGGTTTCTAGATGTCTTATCGAAACTCTTGGCACAGGATACAAGGTAACCGAAATGGCTAGTGGAGAGCTTCTCCTCGAAATCCGTGATAAAGAACAATTTGAAAAGCTAGACCGTCTTTCAGATTTTGGTGGCATACCAATAACCATAACACCACATCGATCAATGAACACAACTCGCGGAGTGGTATCTGACATGGACTTACTTGACTTGACTGAGACTGAACTTTTGGAGGGGTGGAAGAGCCAAAATGTCACTAATGTACAGAGAATCATCATCAGAAGAGATAATAAGGAAACACCGACAAAACACCTAATACTCACGTTTGCATCTAGTAAACTACCGGAATCTATTCAAACAGGGTACACAAAGACATCTATCAGGCCGTACATACCAAACCCTCGTCGTTGCTTCCAATGCCAGAGGTATGGCCATGGCTCTAAAACCTGTCGTGGTCGCCAGACTTGTGCACAATGTGGAGTCCTAGGCCACATGTCTGAGAACTGCAAACAACCTCTCCACTGTGTAAACAGCGAAGGAAACCATGCCGCATATTCACGCTCCTGCACGTACTGGAAAAAAGAAAAAGAAAGAATTGCGTTGAAGGTGAAGGAGAACATTACATTTAAAGAAGCACGGCGAAGAGTCGCTCCATTCTATGGACCTACATACGCTGATGCGGCGCGTCAGGGGCACCGCTGCACCAGCCCTCGCCACTCCTTCGGCCCGCTCATACTGAGCCGGTGGTTGTGGCACCTGCCCCCAAGGCGGCTGTAGCCCAGGCTACACCGCCTACTCCCAAACAGAGACCGGAGACTCCAGAGTCCTCGGGTCTCAAGGCCTCCCCTCACCAGGCGAGGCCCGAAACTCGAACTAACAGCCCGCACGTGCGGGCATCCAATGCCTCCGAGGAGGCAATGGATACGTCGGTACCCTTGGTGCCGAAAGAGCGGCGTGGCTCCTTGAAGCGCGCCAAGAAAACAAAAAAGCAGATAACAGGGCCTGGTGAATGGCCCTGTTAAGTGAATCCAAACTCCCTGTCTAAACAGCCACTCGCTTTTCGTACACACAGCAATATTTTACAATCACCATGAACACTCAAATTATACAATGGAACGTCAGGGGCCTTCTCAGAAACCTTGACGACATCCAAGAACTTTTACATGAACACTCACCAAAAGTGCTGTGTGTACAAGAAACACACCTTAATTCAAAACACAAATTTTCTTCGTAAATACGTCATTTTCCGAAAGGACCGTGATGATGCCTTCACATCATCCGGAGGTGGTGCCATTATCGTGAATCAAGGCATTTCATGCACACACAACTCCAAACATCCCTTGAGGCAGTGGCTGTTCGAGCGGTTCTTTTTAATAAACTGATCACAATCTGCACTATATACACTTCTCCAAGCTTTCAACTGCAAAAACGTGATTTACAATGTTTAATTGATGAACTTCTGGAGCCTTATGTTCTCCTTGGAGACTTTAATGCGCATAGCAGGCTATGGGGTGACTGTCGTTGTGACGCGCGAGGTCGACTGATCGAACAGTTCCTTCTCTCGTCGAACGCGTGTCTCCTAAATCGAAAAGAACCAACCTATCATAATCTCGCTCATAACACCTACTCCTCCGTAGACCTAAGCATAGTATCTCCATCTCTTGTGCCTCTACTCCTGTGGAAAGTCGTCAGTAATCTGTACGGAAGTGACCACTTCCCTGTAGTTTTGAGCACAACTACAGTAACTGAGTGTCCACCACGTGTTCCTAAATGGCTCATGAACAGAGTCGACTGGGAACAATTTTATACCATCGCTTGTCTAGGTTGGAGTGACATATGTACTTTGAACATTGATGTTGCTGTCGACTAATTCACAGCATTTTTGATTGATGCTGCAACAAAATGCATCCCACAAACAAATGGACACCCTGGAAAACGGCGTGTGCCATGGTGGAACTCTGAATGCCGAAACGCGCGAAAACAGCAAAACAGAGCTTGGAGGCTGCTTCGGAACTCACCGACAGCCGAAAATCTTGACACCTTCAAGAAAATACAGTTTCAAGGCAGGAGAACGCGCCGGCAGGCCAGAAGAGAAAGCTGGCAGAAGTTTTTGTCAGGGATCAATTCATACACACAGGAAGCTAAAGTCTGGAACATGGTCGGTAGGATAGCAGGAAAACAAGTACACACACTTCCACTCGTAATTTACTCAGGGTGACACCTTGGAAGATCAGGCAAACTTCCTCGGTGCACACTTCGAACAGGTGTCCAGCTCATCCCACTATACTGACACTTTCCAAAATACAGAACAAGAATAGAAAAGCAGAAACTCGAACACAAATGCACTAGATACGAGGCATACAATCAAGCTTTTAGTCTAGCTGAGCTGCGAATGTCTCTAAGCTCCTGCAGTACTTCTGCCCCAGGTTCTGACCGTGTGGTGTATGAAATGTTAAAAAACCTACCAATCGAAACACGAAAAACCTTACTTTGTTTGTACAATGCTATCTGGTTTTCTGGCACTATCCCTAACTCCTGGAAAGAGGCTATTATAATTCCCATTTTGAAAGAGGGCAAGGACCCTTCTTTACCTTCGAGTTATAGGCCTATTGCACTTACAAGCTGCTTGTGCAAAATTTTCGAAAAAATGATAAACTGCAGACTTGTACATTTCCTTGAAACAAACAATTTGCTCGACCTATTTTAGTGCGGGTTTCGAGAAAGTAGATCCACCACAGACCACCTTGTTCGTATCGAGGCACAGATAAGGGACGCCTTCGTCCATAAACAATATTTTCTCTCTGTATTCCTCGATATCGAAAAGGCTCATGATACAACATGGCATTTCGGAATTCTAAGAGACCTGTCCCACCTTGTTGTGCGCGGAAGAATGTTTCACATAATCGAAAGTTCCCTGTCACACCGGACATTCCGTGTCCGAGTGGGCACGGTTCTTTCCCAAACATTTGTCCAGGAAACAGGCGTGCCACAAGGTGGTGTACTTAGCTGCACACTTTTTCTCATCAAGATGAATTCCTTGCACTTGTCCATCCCTCGCAATATGTTTTATTGTACATATGTCGACGACGTCCAGCTTGGCTTTAGATCTTGCAATCTGGTATAGTGTGAGCGACAGGTTCCGTTAAGTTTAAACAAGGTCTCCAAATGGGCAGAGGAAAACGGATTCCGACTGAACCCACAAAAGAGCACGTGTGTCTTGTTCTCCCGAAAGAGAGGCATGCACTCAGAACCCGATATTGAATTGAACAGTCAACGTCTGTCTGTCAATGCGGAGCATAAATTCTTAGGATTAATCTTGGACAACAAGTTCACCTTCGTACCGCACATCAAATATCTAAAAACAAAATGTTTAAAAGCCATGAATGTTTTAAAAGTGTTGTCACGTACTACGTGGAATAGTGACAGGCAATCTCTCATGAATCTGTATCGAAGCCTCATTCGCACCCGCTTCGATTATGGGGCCGTTGTTTATCAGTCTGCAACTCAAAGTGCTTTGAAGTTGCTGGACCCCGTGCACCATTTGGGCATCCTCCTTGCTACGGGTGCTTTTCGCACCAGCCCCGTAGAAAGCCTTTATGTTGAGTCAAATGAGTGGTCGCTTCATATGCAGAGAACTTACACGTCCTTTGTTTATTTCCTTAAGGTGAAAGCAGATAAGAAGCACCCCTCATACTCTACTATTAATGATTTGTCGAGCTCCATTCTGTTTCAAAACAGGCCTTCGATGAGGCAGCCCTTCTCAGTTCGGCTGAAAAGTCTAGCTGAGGAAACTGGAGTCTCACTTGAACACAGTTTATTGGCTCCTGTAGCATATCTGCCACCGTGGCAATGGCAGACTATAGACTGTGATGTGTCCTTTCTTGAAGTTACAAAACATGCGCCTATTGCCCATATCCGAACATACTTCCTGGAACTTCAACACAAATACACTCGTCCTGAGTTCTTTACAGATGCCTCCAAGTCCAACTCCTCTGTGTCCTACGCTGTTGTCGGCCCATCCTTTTCGGATGCTGGCCCTGTGCATCCAGGCACAAGTATCTTCACAGCGGAAGCTTACGCGATACTTGTGGCAGCTAAACACATCAAACAATTACTTATACAAAAAGCAGTAATTTATACAGACTCCCTCAGTGTGGTAACGGCTCTGCACAGTCTTAAAAAACAAAAAAACCCGGTACTCATCTCACTTTACTCCATTTTGTGCGCACTCTACACACTCAAACAACATGTTGTAGTGTGCTGGGTGCCAGGGCACCGTGAGATTCAAGGCAACGTGAGGGCGGATCAGCTCGCTGCATCCGTCCACAAAAGCACTGCCCCTACACCCATATCAATCCCGGCCCTCGATCTTAAGCCGTCTCTCAAACGAAACCTCAGACACTACTGGCAGAGCAAGTGGGATACACACACACAAAACAAACTACACGTTATTAAGCCACACCTTGGTCATTGGCTGCCCGTATCGAAATCGCGTTATACAGACATAATACTAACGAGACTCAGGATAGGACACGCATACGCGACACACACTTATCTTTTGTCTGGTGACGATCCACCATTGTGTGACAAATGTGGTGAAGCATTGACAGTCCTTCACATTTTAATTGAGTGCAAACAATTGGACACTGTAAGAAAACAGCACTTTCCATTACCCTACCGACAACATATACCTTTACAACGTGCAATGTTCGTCGGTAGGGAACCGCTTTTTAGTCACAAATCATTGTTAGCGTTTTTTAAAGAAATTCATAGTTTTCATATCATATACCCGGGCATCCCGTAGCATGACCTCTCCAGAGAGGTTTTTGCTACGGTGGCTACACAAGAAAGCACTTGCCTCACGGCCCTTGGACGCAAGGGTATGAACGAGTGAGGCACTTGTGCTAATGCCATACATATCCACCATCTTCTTTTATTATCACCAACTTTTGTCATCAATTCACACCACACGCACCTTTCACGGCATGGTAATGATTTTATTACTTGTATGTTTTTATCCGCCTTACCGCGAGGAATTTTATGGCCCTTATACAGCCGCTTATCACAATCATTGTCCATATTTTTAGTAAGATGAACTGGCGCTCTTTGGCCGTGAAATGGCCCTTGCGCCACAAAACATCAAACATCATCATCATCAACCGACAGCTGCACAAGTGGCTAAATCAAAGACTGAACGCAAGGAATGGAAGCAGATAGAGGTTTGCATTTTTAAAAAATATGTGACATAATCCCGTATTTAGTCTACTAGACTGCTTTACCATTCAATATGAATACACATGAATCACAATAGTGAATAGGAGCGATAATCTAATAGCGAGATGAAAGACTGCCAAGTAGTTTCTAACTTTGTGTGGTTGGTTGACGCAGCTACACGTTTAAAAAAGCGAGAGTGAATTGCACGACAACAAAGAAAGAAGCACTGGCCATCCTAAAGGCACCCAGAAGCTTCCACGAAAGACGTTGGTGCAGTATCTGTATTGGGAATCCCACTAGCTGATGTGTAAAACAGTAAATGCTGTCAAGCTTTGAGAAGAAACTGAAGCTCTAAAACTGACACAAGCAGGATTGATCACAGTTCCATCCATACTAATTAAAAAATATTCAATCTCTATCATAACTGCTGTCATTTGGGTGGTCATGATGGCATCGAGTGGACATACATGAATCTAACCAAGCAGTTCACATGATCTGACATAAAAAAATAAACAAGATAATCATATCATGAGTGCCAGATTAATAAAGTAAAGTTTAGGCAGCTGACTCAACATATGGTACAATCACAACACTTTTATGCACCCTTGGAGGTCACTCACTTGGACTTAGGAGAATTTTGTAAAAAAAATCCAAAGGTTGTGGGGCTTGTAAAAGGTTCGTGGCAGCAAAAGCAGAAAAAGCTATACCAACAGTCTGATTTCCTTTCTAAACTAAAATATTTCTAACAAAAAGTCAGTATTAGTGAGACAACGAACCAGATTCACCGAGTCATCAAGCTAATAAACGGGCAAACCAACAGCGAATCGCACTCAGGTTTACTGCTCCATGTCATTCAGCAGTTAATGGGCTAGTGAAGCCAGCTAATTAAGACATATTGTAATACTTAAGCATGTGTCCAGACTTCCCAAAAGGATTGAAGAGCTGCCTTCAAATGACGTAGCTCACCGTGCACAGCCCTGAAAAGCACCTCTTGGGTGCACACTTCTTATGCATTTTTACAACTGCAGCTTCAATGAGGCTATTGCAGGAGTGGGAAAAAAAAACAAGAACAAAAATAAACATTCATGAACAGACTTTTGACTGCTCCTGCAAAGCAACATATTTACCAGCCAACGTGGCTGTGAGTTGAATTGATAATCAGCCTGACAGAAGAGAGAACTAAAGAGGGTGAAGCTAAGTACAGAAAGAGAGTTAAAAGGAACTTCGACATAAAACAGAATACAGCTGTACCAAGAATGGAGGTTCGGGACTTGGTACTAGCGATGAAAGAATTTCGAAATTTGGCAGCGAGTCACAGAGGGCCATTCTCTTTTGTCAAAATGGCAAGCCAGCAGCGACATTTAAAGATAGCCCGATATGTTGGCCTCAATAGCTCCTTAGAATTGGCCTCCACAGCAAACATTCTAAAGGAGTACGACACCACTTTTCAAAGGTGAGTTTACCTTGCCATGCGAATTTTGTGGATACAAAGATCACTCTGAGCAAGTGGAAAGGAAATAAAATTAAGATAAAATATAATATTTTCTATATTAAAGTCAGGTTTCCCGTGGCTCATCAGGCAATTCTAGGGACTTGATGCTGCAATCTGGTTAGTTGTGATGACATCAGGTACCAAAAGGGCCACTCAGCGTCACAAAATCCATCGAAATGACTGCTTGTGGGTTGGCAATGGAGTCACAGTGCGTAGCAGCCGAGCGAGTTTCATAATTTCTCGCACAAGCACATGACGAGGAGCTCATATTGTGTTAAAATGTCAGGGCACTGTAGATATGGAAACTAACTTTTAAAATGATACTGTTATTACTTTTGTGAAATGCACTCGCACCTTGCAGTACATTTTCTAGATCCTTGAAGATTGGGCCTTTCATTTTACACAAGAAAATAAAAAAATTTGCAGTTGGTACCCCTTTATCATCTGGGGAGGTTAGAAAACAAGTGTTGCAGAAGTGAAGCAAGCTTAAGCAGTTGCAAAAATCAAATGATTTCTTGCATAGGCGACAAGAAGGACTGAGATATTAAATAAAGAAGTTAGAAATTATGACAAGAAGATAATGTGTCTCTGTATTATGTGCAGTCTTTTCACATACCACCTGTTAGCAACTTGTACGATAGACGAAGGTTAGCCTGCATTGAAAGAAAAATGTGAACTAACTTTTGCAAGATCACCAAAATTTCAGTATGTTTTTTTAAACAACGCATAACAAAAAAATGGCAGCATATCCGCGGAATGAATGATGGAGAGTGGGGCGAAGCATTCGTCCGTCCATGCGTCCGTCTGTGTGACCGTCCATGCGTCTGTTTGTGCGCCCGTACCTGCGTTCTTTCATGCATCCGCCCCTGCGTCCGTTCATGCGTCCATCCATGCATCTGTTTGTGTGTCCGTTCGTTCATCTATTCAACACTCCAAGTCCCACCATCTCGCATCTTTTTATCATATATTCCCCATGTAGAAGCACCGCCATCCAGCGGACATTCCAAGGACTAAACGAGAGGTGGCACACGCACACTTTCTTACGGCCTGCGCTTTGGGTCCACTTCCCACCTTTAACCACCTCGCGTTCATGGTATATTCTAGTTCACTGTATTCATGGCACTGCGACCAAACGCTCGCTAAACCTTCCGAAAACCAAGGAGGTTACGCCCAGCGAGTATAATGTAGCAACCTTTCTTTTTCAGATAGGGCTCAATTTACATGCCAATGGCTGCTAATGAGAAATGAGAGACAGGAGAATTCGGCTTTTACTTTCTTACGGCTTGCGCTTCGTATCTACTTCTCATTTTTAACCACCTTGAGTTCATTCATGGTATATACAAGTTCATTGTATTCATGGCACTGCGGCTCAACGCTCGCTAAACCTTTCTAAAGCTAAGGAGGTTACACCCAGCGAGTATAATGTAGCATCCCTTTCTTGTCCGATAGTGCTCAATGTACATGCCAATGGCTGCTAATGGGGATCGCAGCGTGCGCGTTGACTAAAGCCGAATGCTCATGTCTCTTATTCCCCTTTAGCAGCTATTGGCATGTACAATGAGCACTATTTTTTATTGTTAAACAACGCACAGAAGAAATCTCTCACTGGCACCACCTTGGAGGTCAAGTGTTATACCTATTTCGGGTATGTGCCACTGGTGGTTACATACGAGGGACGCCCAAGCCACGCCATAAGGAGCTTCGCCCCTAATATGTGCCAATAGCATAGCATTGTGCCATTTTGTTAGTTACACCTTTGAGTATAATTATGGTAATAATGTTAGCATAATCTGTACAAATCAAACATTACCTGTCAAGCTGAGGTGTAATGATGTTTTCTTTTTTTTCATGGAGTCAACACTAGCAGTGTTCCAAAGGGCCCAAGAAATTTCTCAGCAACGTGCTGCAAACAGATTATAAACTGTTCATAAACTGATCATTCATAGTCCTACAGCTAGTGTAGCATTCCCTGTCACGTGCACTCGGCACACAATCATAATTCATTTGCCTTACGCGAACATGCATTCTCTGTAAAAGGGAATGCCAATGAGGGTGCATTTTTTAACACTACACGCAACTTAGCTGCAGCTGGTTATTCTCTTCATTCACAGGACATTTGTCAATTAATTTACGTGTAAAGAATGCAAGCTCAAACCGCTATCGATTCCGGATTGCAGTTTTGATGTACACAGTGCACTCTTTCTCACACTAACTGCAGTGATTTGCAACATGATACTTACCCTGGGCACGCGATGGTAAAGATTCCCACATGCCTTGCCCAAAATACATAGCAGCACTGCGGTGAAGCCTCAAGAAACGCGTGCCTACTTTTTATTATTTTATAGCTTTCGACAAACACTCAAAAATGTTAGTTGCAGTTTAATTTTCTTTTTGTTGTGGTTTAATTTATTCCGCTGAAGTCTGTGCGCCCTGAATGCACTGTGCAACAGCAGCAATAGCCGTGTTCGCGCTGGGTAGCGTAGTAACCGAAGCTGTGCCAGCCCGAGCATCGTTTGCGAACTTGAGCGCACCGACGGTCTCGTAAGCAAGCATTTTATGGCTCTGTTCGGAACTGCAAAAAAGAACTTACCGAGACCAGCATCTCGACGTCTTCTTAATCTTTACTGGATACGACGGTCCACTTCTTGGTGTCTCCTGCAGTCGTTGAAAGCGGACCATGATTGCCGGTGGCAGTGAAGTGCAGCTTAAGTAGAGGCACGCTCACAGCGTTTCTCGGCACACTTGAAGTTTCCACGCGTCTCTCCGAATATTCGGAAGGCGTTTTTCTCAATCAAGATCGCCCCAGCAAACACAGCGCGCGCGAAGTCTTGCCTGGCAGCTGCCTGCAGCATCGTCATGGGCGCAGCCATGTTTGCTGACGACATCACGCACGAACCAATGAGCGCGCAGCTTCCGAGAGCCTTGTAAGAGCGCCTGGTGCAGTGCATTGTGGGTGGGTCTATCCGCTCGCCTTTGTAAACTCGCTCTGACACCTCTGCTTCTAGCCACTGTAGCCTCGGCATCGATCTCAGTGCCCCCAACCCACCTATTAGCATCGGGTGGATGGATGGATATGGCTGTGCCCTTTAGATCGGGCGGTGGCTAGCACCATCAAGCCGTAATACTTAATGAATCAAAAACTAGATTTTTTCCCCTTTAAATAGTGAGGTTGAGGATTCGTACTTTGCAGTGAAGGGTTTAATTTTCACTCGTGCTTTGACTTTAGCCACCAATCAGATAACCTCCTTCTATTTAATACTACCCGCTTTTCCCCTCCCTGTCCCCTAACCCCAGTGCTTTGAAAAACTCTGCGCCATCATCCTGAACTATAGAGTGAAGCCCTTTACAGAACATTATCATGTGTTCGGCACTTTCCTCTTCCTCTCCACATGAACTGCATACCGTGTCTACCCCTTCGTATTTGGCCTGATATGTCTTGGTCCGTTATGCTCCCGTCCTGGCCTAAAACAGTAGAGAACTACCCCAAGTATTATCATAGATCCTTCCCTTGGCAATTTCCTGCTTAAAAGTTTGATAGATCTCTAGTGCGGACTTCTTAATCATGCCCATTGTCCACATGTCAGTCTCCGTTTCCTTCACTTTCATCTTAACCGATAGTTCTTTTTGGTTTGGACACCTGCTGTTTTCTAAGTATTTACTAGTCAGCTTCCTGGTTCGCTTCCTCCATTTTGTATCGACATTCTTCATGTACAAGTAGCTGAACACCTTTCTATCCCAACGCTTTCCCCCCATTTCTCTCAATCGCCTCTCAAATTTTATCTTGCTGCGAGCTTCCCAGCCCTCAAATGATTTCCATGACATGTCCCCCTGTACTCCCTGATTTGGTGAAGTCCCGTGAGCTCCTAAAGCAAGCGTATATCTCGTATATCTAATATACGTTGCTTAATTTCTCATCTTGCTTGAACTTCTGATTTCATGCACAAGACCGCATTGCCGAACGTCAGACCAGGAACCTTGACCCTTTTCCATATTCCTCTCACAACATCATACCTATTGTAATTCCACAGTGTCCTGTTTTTCATTACCGCTGCATTCCTGTTACCTTTAGTCGTCACGTATATTTCGTGTTCCCTTAGGTACTCGGCCCCATTGCTTATCCCTACGCCCAGATGTTTGTATTTATTTGTTATCTCTAGCGTGACCTCCTGTATTCCAACCTCACTACCGTCGTTGTCATTGAAAATCATGACTGCTGATTTTTTCTTACTGAATCTGAAATCTAGCCTATCTCCTTCATTACCGCAGATGTCCATCATTCTCTGCAAATCTTCCTTGTTGTTGGCCATTAGCACTATATCATCCGCGTACCTTAATGCTGGTAGTGCCTGATCAATGAGTTTTCCTTGTTTGACTAAAGAGAGGTTGAAGCCCAGTCCACTTCCCTCTAATTTGTCCTCTAATCCTTGTAGGTACATCATGAATAATAAGGGTGACAAAGGACACCCCTGCCTAATCTCCCGTTTACCTCTGCAGGCCTGGATACCTGTTGGCTTGGCAGGCTTGGCACCGAGAAGTTGAAGTGGAGCCGCCTGGCGGATATCGTCACGGCACAAACTCTCTGATGGCAGCCGCGGCGCGCCTAAGCTCGCGTCGTGCGCTGTTCCGCGGTTTGCGACTGATTTTTGTTTGTCTCTAGCTATGAAGGAAACGAATTGTAATGTTTAAGGTAAAACAATTAAAATTTTACTTTTGCTTCTGCACAATCACGCGCTGGGTCGTGTACGTAGCAATGCCAAATGAGTGAGAAGGTCTGTGTCGCGCTGCTACTCCGGAAAATGGATTCCATTCGTGGCCTACAGCGGCATTAAGACGGGGGTGAAAATCAAGAACACGCTGTTTGGATACAACAAATTCATTGGCGCATAATTTTGTGATTTTGAGGGGGAATGGAAACATCATATCTACATTATTAGGTGTAATTGTGCATGGGTGAATCGTTTTGGAGTCGGCAATATCAGGGCTTCCCCTCCACTAGAATAATTTGTACCAGAGGAATCCACGTATATACGGACAGCACTTTCACAGGCCTGTACGTCAAGCCCCACGCTCGCGTTCAGTATCGAGTCGCAGAACATATATTGGAATACGCTCGCCTTAGAATACCACCACCGCTGTTGTGTGTTTTTCTCGTGTACTTGCTCACTTATCACTACGTTTAGTGTCACGTTTCTCTCACAATACTTTTGAAGCATTACTTGACCGAAATTATTCAAGTCAGGCGCGGTTTAGGGTAGGTGCGGAAATTCCTATTGCAGTCAGATTCTGTATCCATGCAGAATCGTAACAGCGGTGAGGTGGTCCTCAGAACTACCAGTTTAGATAGCCACCTCATATGTTGCATTTCCTTGGAGTTGATTACCTATTAGTGAACACGACGCGTAAGACCAGTCGTCACCTCATCGAGGTGAAGGTTGTTTAAATACTATTACATGGGCCCAGAATCCTGTAAGCTTGATTTTTTTTTCTCGGGAGGGGCACCACATTGAAATGGTCATTGTTCTATTTGCATGGGGAAATATTTTGAGGTATAAGCCAAGCCTGATGCGCCATTCTCTGGTTACACCACTGCATGAGCCACCTCAGTGAGTGCGCTATCGAAAAAAAAAGGTTTGCCAGCAGCGTACATAACAGGGCGAGTTGCTTAAGCTACATGATGTAAAAAAAAACAGCGGAAAAGGCGACACACAAAATAAAGAGGACACAGGACTACCAGTGTTCTCCTCCTTTTGTGTGTCCCCTTTGCGCTGGGTTTTTTTCACATCATGAAGAAAAAGTAAAACAAGGTTCATTTAAACTTTCTGGCGTTTGTGTTGAAAACGTTTCTATCAGCGGTGCTCCCACGTGAAGCTCCCATTAGAGTTTGTGACGCGGTGGTTGAACACTCCAGCATTTCACACAAATCAGGGTATACGACAACATAACCTCTGGTGGATTTTGAGAAGAAACCAGTCCATATGATCCCAGTAAACTGAAAATATCTCATTATTTCTGGAATCATTGTGTGTGTGGCAGTACTGGTCTGTTTATTTGACGAATATGTGAAGCGAGGGCTTATGACAGTCATATTCATGTAATGCCTCCTGCTGGAGCAAGTGCAGTTCTGTAAAATCGATTAGATTATTCACAGATGCGGCGTAGCTTGCACACTAAAGCGCAATGTATTTAGTGAATTGAAAACGTTTCAATTTTATTTCTGATACTTCGGCACAGATACGTTCTAATCCCGGAGTCTATGCCGAGTTGTAATTACGTTAGTACCACGTAATATACTTTCTTAGCAGCCATTCCGTGGTGTACGCGATAAATACAAGAAACTTACGTCTTTTCCTGTAGCCCTAATTTCACAGTAAATCTTTTGTTCGTACAGTATAGTCTGCCGATCCTAAGGTAAATTATGAAAACTTCCTATAGCTCCAAAATGTTTCACTAGTTGTCATACCTTGAATTTTGTATGTTGAGAAATTTCCGTCGTGAAATTGACGAGTATTCAGAACGTATGGCTAAAGACCGTGTAAACGACGGGCGCAGAAAAACGCTACAAGTGCCGGCGGAGCAGGCGAGTCCTTGCCATGACGTCACATCGCCGTGATCGATCGCAGCGATGCCAGTGTTCGTTCTCGGGGATAATAGCAGCATTAGGCACAATCAAAGCCTGCATGCTCTAAAGAGAAAACCCAGCCCCAGGAGGACAGTAGCTGTCACACTGCCACCCCTCCCCGGCTCCGAGCGAAGGGAAAGTGCGAACTTGAACTTCCTCCTCTCCTGCGCTGGCTTCCTGCAAGAAATATCCTCCTCGCAGCAACATCACCTCCTCTCATCTCTCAACCACTACGGCTGCCGAGCAAACGGCGCCTGCCCCAAGTGCACGCGTGCACCCAAGCACATCTCCGTGCCCCGAAGGTCCCCACTGTCTCTACTTTGTTGGCGATTTACCTACAAGTGACCGCATGACCACCATCATCAATCGGCCTGTCAGGAAGAAGACCAACTTCCTGGCTGCGTCGAGGGACGCAATTGCCGCCTTTCTCTCGGAGTTCTCGGCCACCCAGCGTGTATGGGTGAATTTCAGGCGCAATAGGTTGTGGCTGACACCCACCCCACCACCGGTCTGACCACCCTACTTCGGGTTGGGACAATCCGCGAGATCCAGGTTCAGGCCAAGCAACTGGACCTGAGCACCTGTGTTGGCATGGTCCTTTGAATGGACCAGACGATCCCTTTTGAGGACCTTGCCGATAACATTGCGTCACCCGTGCCACTTGTTTCTGGTGTGCGCCAAGACACCTGCCTCATTCTCACCTTCGCGGGGACCACCATCACCCCGGATATAATGCTGTACAATCAAAGGCGCACTGTTCTTTCCAGCCAGTCGTGGCCCGTGAAGTGCTCCCGTTGCGGCTTCTTCCAGCACACAACCGCCACCTGCGCGCGATACGAACGGCGCCGGCGCTGTGATGTTAAGCACGCCCCAGGGCCATGTGCACCATGACATCCTCGCTGCGTAAAATGTTGCGAAAAAGAATCCACAACAGAGCCACGATGTCACTCCTGGCAACTCCGGCGCAAGAGTTCGGTCATTATGCCCTCATCTGACGGCACCGGGACTTGCCGCCAAGCCTTGGAACACGCCAGGATCTCTGGTAGCAGCGCGACTGTCATCAAGGGCCACCCTTTCCGGGATGCACTCGCCGGGACCGACGGCACGACTTTGAAGCCGCCCATCAACCTGCAACGAGTGCGCCCACAGTCCCCACGTACACGACTACGGCTTCGCCTCCTTCCACAACTCAGCTGGCCTCTACCGTCGTCACCAAGCGCTCGACGGTGACTCGGACACTGCGTGCGTTTTTGCAACCACCGGCCACTGCCGCCATCCCCAAGAGTGAACGACGACACCATCCACTTCCTCGATGCCGCCGTCCCCTGCCGGCCCCTCGTCAGCCACAAAGACAGGCTACTTTCGGGAATGCGTGGTGTGCTCTCGATGCTCCCGGTCGACCGTCCAGAGCGACAATTTTGTGCTGCAGCCTTAGGATTTGCCCTCTGAAGCGGTGCAACCTTCAGGGACAACTGGGCTTACTGTGTTAGTTTGGAAGACGCCACTCTTCTTTTTCACTCTACCCCAGGCTTTCTAGGTGGTCTTCTCGGTCGACTGCGTGTGACGTGCGTGTGTGCGCACGCGTACGTGGGGCGGATCGAACGGGACTTTTCATTCTTCACTTGCTTTTTTCTTACCTATTCCCTTTTATTCCCACTACCCCATCTCTGTGCTGACCTGTTCGGGTGTCATCGTAAAGATAGACAGTCACGGGTGGCACTTTTATCTTCTTTTCCTTTTCATAACCACCTAGAGAATGGCAGTGGCCATGGTATCCGTCTTGCGGAACTTTGAAGCGGGGGCCTTACACTTTACACTTAGTGATTTTTCCCCCTGGATGGCGCGTTAGCCGCCGGCTGTCTCTCCATTCATCACTTGGTTGTAGCTTTTGCCGCCATCGGTGACTTGGGCGCATATTCGGAAAAGTGCTTCGCTAACGGTTATGATGCGTATTGACACTGGTGCGATGGTTGTATTCACTGCAAGCCTTCGTATACCAGCTTGCGTGCAGTATCGCCACATACACATATTACCACCGGCCTTTTTTTTTCGCAATACTGACTCCCTGCCTACACACATGGGTGCCTTTGCTCGAAAGTTCATCGCAGAGGCAAGTAGGTCAGCGCAGCGCACATTCGCACACGATGAGCGGCGTTGTGCTGTGTGAACTGCGTGTGCGATGAATTGTTGTACATGATGAACCGTACAGAAATGAATAGGATGAAGTTTTGAAAGCACTGGCTCGGGTAGTTCGCGTAGCTCGCCAAAGCAGGCGATCCCACGTGATTAAGGCAGTGCCTCCGCGCAACCCTACGTGACTATTCGCTAAGTCGTCATTTTAGCATTAACGCATTTATCCTTAAACAATATTAACACACCACAATTCATTCAAACACACACTCTTAAAAGATGTTTCAATATTCACTAACGATATACTAACCACCTACTTGGGACAAAAAGCACCAACTTTCTAGTAAGTGAAGGTAGCAAATTGCTGATTACAGAACTTGATGTTTGCAAAGTAGTTCATGAATAGTGCTGACAAGCCCCGCCATGGGGGTCTAGTGGCTAAGGTCTTCGGCTACTGACCCGCAGGTCGCGGTATCAAATCCCGGCTGCGGCGGCTGCATTTACGATAGAGGTGGAAATAATGTAGGCCCATGTGTTCAGATTTGGGTCCACGTTAAAGAACCCCAGGTGTTCGAAATTTCCGGAGCCCTCCACTACGGCGTCTTTCATAATCATATGGGGGTTTTGGGACGTTAAACCCCACATATCAATCAATAGTGCTGACACGAGTAAATATTACATTACTGGATTTTGAGTTAATGGGCGTTTATATGTACATGTACATGGCCACATCAAGATAGTTCAATCACAGATGCATACATAGGATAATAAGTGAAGTGCGACCATCGACGTAATTTAATTAGTGGTCACTAATTACTTCACGTACACAGCATGGCACTTACGTATCACAGCAACATACACAGAGGTATGAACGAATCACAGACGAGGTCTTACATGCAAACGTGCAGAGAGAATATCGAGACTCAGCCACTCTCGTAAATTGCACATAACAGCCATTTGAAGGCTATTTATGATCCTACTTTGGAATAGCACATTGTGTACTGGTAAGCAGCCATTCATTTCAAAAAAATAATGGACGTTTCGTACACGTCTGCCCTTTATATACGTCTGCCATCACTTAGCAGGAAATCTTTATTCAAATGTAATCGACAAAAAATAAGAGTGGTGAAAATTTTTCTTAAGAATGTAAAGATTACTGCAAAACATACGGTGTTTACAAGAGATCTGGCAACGTTTGTAGCTTAGTAGTTACCTGTAGTTAAAAAGGAATGGAAGTAGGAGGAAAAAAACGGCAGGGAGGTTAACCAGACTATAGGCAGCCGGTTTGCTACCCTATGCATGGGAGGGGGATGGGGAAGATGAAAGATAGAGAGCAGAGAGGGAAGAGAGATAAACACAGTACATTTGGAAGCACACGCGCGCACACGAGGTCATAACCTATACCTCGAAAGACCAAGAAAGCATTCCAGGTTAGTGACCTATTGTTAAAAAGATCAAGAAAGCATTCCTGGTTAGAAGGGGCAAAAAATTCAAGCTTTACTATATTCTGGCTATATATAGTAAATAGACGCCACAAAAGTAGTAAAATACGCCCGAAACAAGTGAATGCTTCCGTTGCCAACTGCTTTACTAACTATTTTTCGAAGATTGTGCTGACCATACAAATACCATTAGTAGTGGGAGAACTGCCCCTATGGGAACTATAGTAGTGAGGTTGAACTGCACAAGAGAAGTATCCAAGTTAACATCCCTCCATCGTGGTAGCGTGTTTAGTGAAGTTTTGTAGTGCTTATCCATTTGGTGACGTCAGCTTTATATTGTTACAATCATTATTAGCTTAATAAAGCTATCAAGATATGCCTTTTTTACATTGAGGCATTGTAGGAATGGATTTTACCTATCTGGCCATTCCCGGAACGGGAATGGGCTCAGTTTTTTTTATTCTGAGGAATTAAAAAGAATGGAATTGCGGCAAGTTGCAATGCCCCAGAACACAATTGAAGTAGAATGGAGGGGCCCGTCCTGAAACACTGGTGTGTATTGTTATGCCTGTGAGTCCACACCGAACGACCATGCCTCTGAAAAAGGCAATCTGTGTCAAGGCCAGCACGCGAGCCCGCCTGACGCGAACAACTCAACGGCGTCATCACGCAGCGGCGCCTCTCTGTCGCACAACGCACAGCGGGCCCCATCAGCCCACAAGCCCGTTGCAGCAATAGGCGCCTTCCTGTCTGGCGAGTCTTACGCAATGTGTGGCGACGTCACTCGTCCTTGGCTGCAACCTTGGGCAGCGGCTCCGGATTCTGTGAGAATGACGCGGCCCAGCGGCGACACCATTGGAGGATTCTGACCTCACGGCCAGCGGCGCTTTTGGTTGGACATTTGGTTACTCAAAGAATCCTCCCGGTGCATATAAAAAAAGCCCTGCGGCGCGTCGCGAGCAGTAGACCTATGTGTCAGAGAAGCTAGCTCGGCTCTTCGAGTCTCTAAGCTGTCGGCCCAAGTGCCGAATTTGTAACGCCTCGATATATAGACTGTACATGAACCTTGCTTGACTCACCGTCGTCTCGTCCGCTCATCTATCAGCTCTGCGCAGAAGCAGTCGCGAGCTGAGAAGCCTACGCTACCAATCTGCTGGTGACTTTCCCGGCGGAGCTCGAAGCAGTGGCGCCTTCGGGACTGTGTTGGCGTCGCCGTCTTTTGTAACAGTGAAAGCAGCGGTGAGATTTCGTGGCACCCTTCGTAACGTCGTCGGAGGCACGCTTCGTAACAGTGGTTGGCAGCTGCGGAATCAGCCGGCGTCAGCGACATCGATGCGGTGAGTGCCTGTTGTTTTCCCCTCAGTTCACCAGACTGCTCTAGCTCAGGTTATAGTAGTTAAGAGAAGGGCTGTGTGAAGCATTGCTGAGTGAGCTTTGATCGTTTCAAGCTGAGTCAGAGCTCTTAAACCTAAGTTAATGCGTAGGGTGTAAACACGGGAGTGTTAAAAATTGCTTGCGCGTCTTGCTAGTACACTTATAGTGGGTCTGGCAAGTAGATTATTAACAGGGGCAAACAGCAAGAGGCTAGTGTGAACGATGGAGAACGTTAAAGTGAAGGAGCTCATCAAAATTTGTGAGGAACTCAGCATAACTTTGGGCCGTGCGAAACGAAAGCAAGCGATCCTTGAGATCTTGAAGGATGAAGTAGTGTCGGCTGAGGAAGTCGATGAGGACCTGGCGGATATCAAAGCACGCCGCAAGGAGGCCGAAAGGCGAGAAGTTCGCGAACCTGAAAAAGCTGAAAGGCGAGAGGTCCGCGAACGTTAAAAAGCTGAATGGCGCGAACGTCGCGAGCGTGGGGAGGCCGAGAGACAGGAGCGCCTCAAGTTGACACGAATAGAATCGGCAATCCTACAGTGTTCGCAGGCGCCTAGCGTAGCTTCTCCGACAGTTCAGGTCAGCGGTTATAGAATTCGGGACCAACTGCCACCGTTCGTAGTAGGCGAGGACATGGCGAAGTATCTCTTCAAGTTTGAACACGTCTGCGAGCGAAATGCTTTAGAGCAGTCTCCTTGGGCGCAGAACCTGTTAGCTCTTCTTCACGGCGAAGTGTCCGACGCGATAAATTGCTTGTCGAGGGAAGCGTTTGAGAGCTATGACGAGTTAAGGAAGTGCTCTTGAGACGTTATAAGTTGTCACCCGAGGCTTTCAGACAAGGGTTCCGGTATGCTGAACGGGGAAAGAGTCACACGTTGAGTTCGCGTTTCGTCCTAAAGCCGATTTAATTGAATAGCTCAAGGGCGAAGGTGTTTATAAAGATCGTGATAAAGTGCTAGAATGCATCGCATTGAAGCAATCCTAACGCTGTATTAAGGAGGATGTCAAGCTTTGGCTGCAGGACAAACTTGGTGAAGTACAGCTAAACAAGGCAGCAGAGTTAGCTGAGGAGTATTATACTCGCCGAAAGTTGCATAGCAGAGCAGTGCGCGTAGAAAAGAATAAACAGAAAGAGGGCTTCTCAAAGAAACCTCATCAATGGAAGCCGCAAATTTGCTACAACTGCAAAAAGGAAGGGCACATCGCGATAAACTGTAAGCAAAAGTTTGCTTTCGCAACAATCCGAGAATCGGAAAAGAACATGCGGTTGTTAGAGCCATATCTCCAAGAAATTAGTCTGAATGGGAAAACGTGTCGAGCGCTTTGAGACTCAGAGGCAACCATGGACGTTGTCCATCCTTCATTGGTGTCTCCGGATGACTTTACAGGAGAATGCGCGTGGATCAGGCAAGTCACCGAGGAGCAGAGTGCTTGCCTACCAATCGTTACGGTTGTCATTGAAGGCCCGTTCGGTAAGCTTCGCGCCGAAGTGGCTGTGTCTGCCGCGCTTCCCGATCATTTTCCTTATCTTTTCTCTTACAACTCAGAGCAGCTTCTCAAAGAGCAGGGTAAATTGTTCTTCTCCAACTTAGCGTACACGGCCCTCACGCGATCGGAAGCGCGGAAGCTTTCGCAGGAGCTTGATCTTGTTCAATGTGATGAACCATCAAGTGACCTTGGCGGCCAGTCGACGGAACCTCGGAAATGAAATTCTCCGTATGAGTCATCTGAGCAGTCACTCGAGCGGCCCGTCGCCGAAGCGACTGACGTGGTTTCCGTAGCAGGGGGAGACGACATGGCGCCATTGAGTCAGAGCGAGAGGGGTGCAACGCTCTCGCCTGTAGCGGAAAGTTGGAGTAAGCTGTCAAGGGTTGATCAAAAAACGCTCGTTCGAGAGGAGCGTGAGGACCTCTCGATAAAAGCGCTAATGGAAAGCGTAAATTCGGGAAAAGAGAAAAATAATGTTCCTTTTTTGAGAAAGCAGGGCTTTTGTATCAGAGCTACACAAATGCGCAAGGTCGCAAGCATGAGCAGCTCTTGGTGCCACAAAAATATTATCGCCAAATATTGAAACCATACGTTCAACGTCAAGCGGTCGTGAGTCTGCTGTTGAATGCTGCAGAGGAAGAGGGAGCAGAAATTTTGAGTTCTAGTGATGTAATCGGAAGGGGATCGGAGGTAATCTTGAAGCAGTTGAACCTAGAGCCTAGGTTAGGTGAAATCCAGAACGAGGACCTGAAAAGGATTGTTTTTGAGTTTGAAGACGTGGTTTCGGACCGTCCCAAAACACGACGGTGATTGAACACGATATCGAGCTAACTGGTGAGGAGCCAATCCGTAGCAAGCGGTGTCGTTGTTCCCCTGTGCAACGTCACGAGTATGTGCAGCTGTTGGTACCGCATAGGTATCGTCGCCTAAAAGTGGCTGGTTACTGAGATGGAGCATGATGCTCCAACAGAACAACTTCGACATTCGCTGCAAAAAAAGGAAAGCTAAACGCTAATGCAGACGCAATGAGCCGTGCGTTTAGTTAGTACCTTTCCACCTTTCGGTTTCTCGCTGGCGATTCGGGCAAAATTTTGTCCTCATCACGGCTTTAGCTGAGCGCTCTCGTCCAGACTGAGCTCAAAGAGCCAACTTTATATTCTATTCTATTCCGTTACGTTGTTGTACATGTAAAAATTTGAGTTCTCATTTTAAGAGTCTCGTGTCCCACATGTGCCTCTTGATGTAGAGGGAACGAAATTCCGATAGACACGTAGCTAGGTATATGTTGTAATATACTTTGTCTGGTGTTCTGTCGGGTGACTGAGGGCACTTGCTTGTGTCGTGTGTTTTCTGTTGTCCAACTGTTCTTGACAAGTTGCAAAACCATCGACAAGTGCTGAGACCAAAGATCGTCAGAAGAAACGAGCGAAGTTGGACGGCAAGTTGTGGCGACAAGCCAGTGGAGCAGGGATCCGTCCTCAAGAATGGGATGTGTTCCCAGAACAGAGTCGGGAGCTGCATTCTCCCCATTGCCCTGGAGGCGAACCTGGAGGGACCTGGCGAACGAGCACGCCTGACATCCGAACCATGTGGAAGCAGCTTGTCTTTCCGGCGCATTGTCAGGCGGCAGGGGTGCTGTTATGCCTGTGAGTCCACACCGAACGACCATGCCTCTGAAAAAGGCAATCTGTGTCAAGGCCAGCACGCCAGCCCGCCTGACGCGAACAACTCAACGGCATCATCACGTGGCGGCGCCTCTTTGTCGCACAACGCACAGCGAGCCCCATCAGCCCACGAGCCCGTTGCAGCAATAGGCGCCTTCCTGACTGGCGAGTCCTACGCAATGCGTGGCGACGCCACTCGTCCTTGGCTGCAACCCCGGGCAGCGGCTCCGGATTCGATGATAATCACGCGGCCCAGCGGCGACCCCATTGAAGGATTCTGACCTCACGGCCAGCGGCGCTTCTGGTTGGACATTTTGTTACTCAAAAAATCCTCCCGGTGCATATAAAAAAAGCACCGTGGCGCGTCGCGAGCAGTACACCTATGTGTCAGAGAAGAGAGCTCGGCTCTTCGAGTCTCTAAGATGTCGGCCCCAGTGCCGAATTTGTAACGCCTCTGTATATATGCTGTACATAAACCTTGTTTAACTCACCGTCGTCTCGTCCGCTCGTCTATCAGCTCTGCGCAGAAGCAGTCGCGAGCTGAGAAACCTTCGCTACCAAACGGCTGGTGACCTTCCCGGCGGAGTTCGAAGCAGTGGCACCTTCGGAACCGTGTCGGCGTCGCCGTCTTTCGCAACAGTGAGAGCAGCGGTGAGATTTCGCGCTATAACTATCGTCATGCCATACCAACTAGCCCAAGCTGCCACACGCTCTTCGTAATGTCGTCGGAGGCAGGCTTAGTAAGAGTATGTTCTATTCTTAAAACTGCAAGTGTTACTTCTGTGTAGCGCGACTATGATTTTGGCGGACAATTTGTGACACGTGGCTTATGAGGTGAAGTTTATTTTTTTGCATATCCCATAAATGCCGCCAATAATTCTTGAGCTTTCGTTTAATGAAGGGTATAAGGTCCAGTGCAGGGGCAGCTATAGATTTAATTATGGTGGCATTCTCCTGGGCGGAAGCAGCTAGCTGATCCGCTAACACGTTTCCTTGAATTTCATGATGTCCTAGCACCCAGCAGACTATCACAGACTTTTGCTGTGCGTAGATAGCACATAGAATTGAGTAGACAAAGACAAGGATAGGATTCGTGTGTTTTTTAAAGGAACTTTAGTTACCACGCTAAGAGGATCGGTATATGTAACAACTTTTAAGAGTTTCAATTCTTTGACATGTTTGATGGCTGATAATATCGCGTATGCCTCTGCAGTGAAGATCCTCGCATCGGGGTGTGAAAAACCTACCTCTGAAAAAGATCGACCAACCAAGGCGTATGACACAGAGGTTCGGGTCTTTGAGGCATCGGTGAAAAATTCCGGACATAAATATTATTGCGAGACTATCTATATGAACACTCTCGGCGAGAATTGGCCTCCGGCGTCGGCGTCACTCACCGCATATGCATAAGTATATATATTTATGAAAACGCAACAAAGGAAAAAATCAAGGAAAAACTCTGGCGCACGGAATCGAACTTAGAACCTCTACATCGTGAGAGCGAGGCGTTATTCACTGGCCCATCGACAAGCACGTCCTTCAACGTGCAAACAGGAAGCTATTAATATCTATCTACCACTCACCACTGGTGATGAACATCTCGTAAGTAAACTACCGTGTTTTCAGCATTAACAGCAAGATGGCCCAATGAGCGCGTGGTGGCGCGTGCCCTCATCTCCCACGCGTACTTTGCCTCGCGGAGAGGAGTGGGTGGTCGTAAAGCCCCTGAACGCACATTCGCACGCCCTTTTCTTGAGGTTGAGAGCATATTATGTCTTGGCTGTCCTTAAGCTTTCAGCGGAATGATTCTGTTGTAGTTACCGTGCGCACAAAGGTCACTGTATTGTTACACAGTCTCCGTTTGCGAAAAGAGCGCGTTTTTCTGACACAGCGAAGTAACAACTTAGAAGCATATTCTTGTTCATCTGTACCTGTGAGTACGTTTTGTGCGTTATTTGTGTGTGAAAAACATGGGGCACGCTTTGATCTGCTTGGCATTCTGCGCATGACCTTCGAGTTTGTTGCTATTGCGTTCATTGCTTCGCTTTTGCAGCAAAGCTGTGACTTTTAAAGACGATAGCCTTTCTTGGGGACCTTCGACGCAGAAAGTTTGGTCTGTCTGTCTGTCTGTCTGTCTGTCTGTCTGTCTGTCTGTTCGTCCACTTTTAACGACATCGAATACTTGAAACAGCTGACCACATCCGCAGCGCCCACCAATGTTGCTCAAGGTTTAGCGTTCACGCTTGTGCAATTATTGCGCTTGTCTGGGGCACCATAACAACAGGTGTATATTCTGCATGTGCGTCTTTTACTAGAAAAGGCATACATAGGTAATTTCAGGGATTGTATTGCTTATCACGCTGCGCTGACCATGCAACGCTTGCACGGAAAGCGAGTGTTTCCAACGCTTTGCTAAGACGAGACGGTGGTGGCACCTACCCGTTGCCTTGCGTTCTACACCTTATCATTTCTGATATTGACGCGCACACCCGTCTCACAGCCACTTGCTTTGTTTTCTAAAAAAAGCTTCCAGATGACGCTCATGTCTCACGCGTGACGTGACTTGACGCGCTCGTTCGCCTTCGCTGCACGCTAGAGGCACTCTAAAGCGCCTCGAGAATACCACTTACCGATTTCCTTGCGCAGAACATCAAATAGATATCTTGTTCACTCTCTTCACAGGCAAGACTGTCGTCTTTCGACGACATTGCAGAAACATGCAGACACAGGGCCATTTTTATGTTGGAGTTCGAGGAAGTGTGTTTAAATATGTGCAAGAGGGCCATTTTCAGTAACTTCAACGAATGACATGCCACAATTTATGAGCTGCCACTGCCATGGCGGGACATACACAGCGGGAGCAGTGAAATGGTGTTCACAAATTGACATACCTGTTTCTTCAACTAGACTCTTCACATGAAGTGCGTAGGGCTGCCTCATGGCTGGCAGGTTTCGAAATAGAACAGAACTAGACAAGTCTTTGATGGTGGAGTGTACGGGGTGTTTTTTGTTTGACTTTGTTTTAAGAAAGTATAGAAAGGAGATGTAAGACCTCTGAAGATGTAGTGACCACTCGTTCGATTTAACGTACAAGTCTTCTACAGGGCTAGTTCGAAAAGCACCTGTAGAAAGACGAATTCAAAGAAATTGCACAGGGTTGAGCATTTTCAGGGCAGTCGGTGTTGCAGGCTGGTATATTATTGCATCGTAATCTAGGCGCGTACGTATCAAGCTTTTGTATAGATTCATAAGACACTTCTTTCTACCCCAGAAGTGCGGGACAATACGTTTAGAATATTGATGCTTTTCAAGCACTTGTTTTTTAGGTACTAAATATGTTTTATGAATGTTAGTTTGTTGTCTAATATTAGGCCTAGGAAAGTATGCTCACTTTTAACAGACGAACGTTGACCATGCAGGTGACCATTTGAATCAAGAAAAAGGCCTCTCTTTCTGGAGAATAACACACAAGTGCATTTTTGTGGGTTCGGTTTCAACCCGTTTTCATCTGTCCATATTGAAAGCTTGTTGAAGCCCAACGAAACCTGCCGTTCACATATTAAAAGGCTGCACGATGTAAATCCGATTTATACGTCATAGACATATCTGCAATGAAAAACATTTTGTGCGATGGACATGCTCAAGGAATTCATTTTGATTATAAAAAGTGTAAAACTCAATACACCTTCTTGCGGCATTCATGCAGAAATGTTTGTGACAGAGAAGTGCCCACTCTAGCACAGAATGTCCAATTAGATACTTTTCATTTATACCAACCATTCTGCTGCACACGCCTTAATGTGAGTGGTCTCTGAGTATGCCGAAGCGCCGCGTTGTGTCGTAGGCTTTCTCCATGTCGTGGAACACAGAAAGAAAAGAAAATTGTTTATAGACGAAAACGTCAGAGATTTGTGCCTCGATAGGTTAAAGTGCTCCGTGGTGAATTTTCTTTCTCAAAACCCGCACTGTTGTGACTCAAGTACACTGTCTCAAGGAATTGTATGAGTCTTATATTTATCTTCTTTTGGATGACCTTGCACTGACAACTGGTAAGGGCAATAGGCTTGTAATTGGACAATAAGGATGGGTCTTGACCCTGCTTTAGGATCGGGATTATAACGGCCTCTTTCCTGGAAGTGGGGATCTCACCGGAAAACCTAACAGCGTTATACTGAGAAAGGAGGGCATTTTGAATTTCAGAGGCAGATGCTTTGAAATTACGTTTGCGACTCGGTTGAAACCTGGAGCGGATTTATCGCAGCGACTTAGTGATGCCAGTAGCTCGGCTAAATGAAAGGGCTTATTGTATGCCTCGTGGTTTGCAGATTCCCGCTCTGGTTTATGTTTTTCTATTTTTGTTTTGTATCGTTGGAAGGCATCAGAATAGTGCGATGAGTTCGACACCTGTTCAAAATAGGCGTCTAGAAAGTTCGCCTGGTCTTCCAAGCTGTCGCCTTGTGTGTTTGCCAGAGGGAGTAAATGTGGTTCTTTTCCTGTTACCCTGCTAACCATGTTCCAGCCTTCTCCCTTGTGGTGATAGGAATTGAAGCCTCATAAAAACTTTCGCCAACTTTCTCTTCTGGCCGGCCGGCGCGTTCTCCTGCCTCCAGATTTTATTCCAGAAGCAGCCTCCATGCTTTCTTTTTTTTGCTGTTTGCACTCGTTTCGACACTTGGAGTTTCACCTTAGTAAATGTCATTTTCTAGTGTTTCCATTAGTTTGTGGGATGCACTTTGCTGCATCATCAATCAAAAAAGCTGTGAAATATTCCACAGCATCTATGCCTAAAGTGTATATGTCAGTTCACCTTAAACGAGTGATGGTATAAAACTGTTTCCAGTCGGCTGTGTTTATGAGCCATTTGGGAACCTGCGGTGGACATTCAGGTGCTGCAGGGGCATGTGCGTAAAACTACGGGAAAGCGGTCACTGTCGTAGGGAATACTGACGACTTTCCATTGAAGAAGACGCACAAGCGACGGAGATATCATGCTTAGGTCTATGGATGAATAAGTATTGTCAGCGAGATTATATTAGGTTGGTTTTTTTCGATTCAGGAGACACGCGCTTGACGAGAGGAGGAGCTTTTCAACCAGTCACCCTCGCGCGTCAGAACGAGAGTTACCCTACAGCTTGCTATTTGCATTCAAGTCTCCAAAGAGAAGGTAAGCTTCTGGAAGTTCATTCATTAAAGATTAGAAATGATATTTTTGGAGCTGATAGTTGGGAGCAATGTAAATAGTGCAAAGTGTGATCAGCTTGTTGAAAAGAACAGCTCGAACAGCCACTGCCTCAAAGGAGGTTTTGAGTTGCGTGTGCATGCAATCCCTTGATTGAGTATAATGGCTACACCTCCGGATAATGTCATTGCATCATGACGGTTCTTTCGAAAAATAATGTAGGAGCATAGAAAGTTGGTGTCTTGATTTGAAGTGTGTTTCTTGTACACACAGCACTTTTGGTGAGCGTTTGTGTAAAAGTTCTTGGATATTGTCAAGGTTCCTTAGAAGGCCCCTCACGTTCCTTTGTGTAATTTGAGTGTTCATGGTGAAAATAAAAAAGTGCTGTGTGCGAAAAGCGAGTGAATGTTTAGGCGGGAAGTTTGAATTCAAGTAATGGCTGTCACTAGGCCCCATTATCTGCTTTTTGTTTTCTTGGTGCGCTCCAAGGAGCCACGCCGCTTGTCCAGCACCACAATGTATCCATCGCCTTTTCGGAGGCACTGGATGCCCGCACGTGCAGCCTGGTGGTTCGAATTTTGGGCCTCACTTGGTGAGGCGAAGCCTTGAGACCTGAGGAACTTGGAGTCTCCGGCCTCTGTTCGCGAATAGGCGGAGTAGTCTGAACTACAGTCGTCTTGGGGGCAGGTGCCACAACCACCGGATCGGTATGCGCGGGTCGAAGGAGTGACGAGGGCTGGTGCGGCGGTGCCGCCTGACGCGCCGCATCATCGCATGTTGGGCCATCGAATGGCGAGACTATTTTTCTTGCTACTTCAAAATAATTGTTTTCATTCACCGTCAGCGTTATTATTTCCTTTTCTTTCTTCTAATATGGACTGGAACATGAATACTCGGCATGAATTTTGTCACTGTTTACGCATTGCGGCTGTCTTTTGCAGTTCTCAGACACGTGACCCAGGGCTCCACATTGTGCACAAGTCTGGCGACCATGCTAGCTTTTAGAGCTGTGGCCATACTTCTGGCACTGGAAGCAACGATGGGGGTTTGGTATGCATGGCTTGAGAGAAGTCTTCGTGTAACCTGTGTGAATAGTTTCGGCAGTTGACGGGAAGCCAACATGAGTATCAAGTGTTTTGTTGGTATCATCTTACAGGTTGGCCTACATTTAATTTACGCTCATAATCTTCTTAGAAGTTTTCGCTGTCACTGCTGCCACAGTGTACCATAGTGTGCTCTGTAGCTTATGCTCATTTCTGTTGTGAATTTTTGCGAGTGTGTCTAGATAACCACTGAAATGGCTTCTGGCAAACCTGACGCTCTGTTAAATGTTTCTAAAGCCATGGCTGAAAAGGCACCAGCTAGCATGAAAGAGATATCAAAGGTACTTATTGAGATGACCTCTAAATTTGTTGAAGCTATCAATGAACTGACAAAGGAGTTGAACAAAATAGATGCGACGAACAACTCGATAAAAGCTGAGTTCACTTTCAACAGGCAATCTGTCGGGTTCATGAACGAAAGCTTTGAAAAATACCGAACTGAAATGAAGAGCCTTCAACTGGAACTTGGTGAAGTAAAAAAACAGAGCCTTGAATGCAAGAAAGAGAATCTAAGACTAAACAAAGAGCTGCAGGAAACAAAAAAGCAGCTTATTGAACTGAATCAGTACTGTAGGCGTAACAACCTCGAATTAAAAGGTATAACTAAGACCGAAAATGAGGATGTCCTCAATACAGTTGAAAAAGTCGCATCTTGCTTGTGCGTCCCGTTTTCTGACGGTGACATTGATGTGGCTCACCGCGTCCCGTCAAAGGGTATGATTTGTGGGGTTTAACGTCCCAAAACCACCATATGATTGTGAGAGACGCCGTAGTGGAGGGCTCCGGAAATTTCGACCACCTGGGGTTCTTTAACGTGCGCCCAAATCTGAGCACACGGGCCTACAACATTTCCGCCTCCATCGAAAATGCAGCCGCCGCAGCCGGGAATCGAACCCGCGCCCTGCGGGTCAGCAGCCGAGTACCTTAGCCACTAGACCACCGCGGCGGGGCCCGTCAAAGGGTAATACGCCCCCCAAACGTAGTAGTGAAGTTCATATCCAGATCAGTTCGGGACAAAATACTGAAGGAAGCTAAAAAAACGACTCAACACTGTCATGCTAGGTTTCCAGAATAGTGACCCAGTCTACATAAATGAACACTTGTGCCCTGAAAGAAAAATTCTCCTTGGAAAAGCGATCCAACAGAAGCGGGAAAATGGATGGAAATTTGCATGTGTCTCTGACGGAAAAATACTTCTACGGAAATCCGAGAATTCGAGAGTAGTGCATCTAACAGGCGAAGAAAATTTATCGCTAATAGTATGAGTATTTTTTTTCCGTACCCTATACCACATTCTTTCATAATGGTTTGCACAATAAAAGAGGTTGAGAATCACTGTAGAGCAAAGACTACAACAGTTTTTCGTTGCAACATCCGGAGTATTAATAAAAACGGGGGTTTGCTTTCTGCATTCCTGTCGCCGCATGACCATTCGTTCGATGTCAATGCAAGAACTGAGACGTGGTTGCGAAAAAGTGAAACGTTCTGTTTTCAAGGTTACAGAACAGAATCAAATGCGCGGGTTTCACGTTCACGTGTGGGAGGCGTTGCTTTGTTTGTTAAAGATAACACAGCCTATCGCACAATTGAAACGGCCTCATATAGTTGCAATGACATTGAATCCCTTTTTATTCGCCTTGAGTATGACGTCATTATTGGTGTAATTTATCGCCCTCCGAGCAGTAGTATCACAGGCTTTCTTGATAAATTGGAAGCAATTTTCTGCGTTTTGTCGGGGCACCAAAATACAACAGTGATTATAGTAGGTGACTTTAAACATAAACACATACAAAGTGACATACAGTGATTATGGCTATTTGTTGCAGTCTTACAACTACCATAACTTAATTACGACACCAACACGTATAACTGAGGTACCGACGTTTTTAATCGACCACGTACTAACAAATCTGGACACGGGGTTCAGCGGAGGAGTTTACTTAGAGCCAATCTCTGATCACCTACCTATATTTGCTGTATTAGATTCCCTTACGGGCACCATGACAACAAAAAGTAAAATCGTAACCAAATTATATCACAAGATATTACGCCAAGAAATTTGTGGCATTAAATACAACTAAATACAAAATGAGGACACAGACATTGAAACTTATAACCTAATCAAATACCTACAAAACGCTATAGATAGGAGTAAACGCAAGGTAAAGAAAAGTCGCCACGAAAAACCTATGTGCCCTTGGATGACTGAAGATATACTTCAAACACGCAAAGCCAAAAAATACTGGCACGACAAATGGCGCCACAACAAAGACAATCCCTACTACTTACAGCAATTTAAAGCTCAGCGGAATAAGTCTGTCGCTATGATTCGATCGCACAAAAGGCAGTATTATACTCAACTAATTAGACAGACCGCTGGCAACACGAAAGAACTGTGGGGAGTTATAAACGAAATCATAGGTAAACAACGTAAGCAAGCTGTGCTTCCCGAAACCATTGATAAAGACGTAAAAAAATTCAACGCAAATTTCGCAGGTATTGGTCCATCACTGGCCAAAAAATTTAATGACTCAGACCACATTTCTATATCGCAGAGCCCTCTGCCCAACACCTTCGTTATGTATAACTTGAGCCTGAAGACGTGATATCAGCAATTATTAAAATGTCTACCTTTAAAGATTCTGGACTAGACGGCATTGTTATTCGTATGATTAAAGAAAATTTAGATGTATTAGGAGCAGTATTATGCCACTTATTCAATCACTCCGTCAGCTGCTCCAGATATCCATCTCAGCTGAAGATCGCTAAGGTTGTCCCTATCTACAAAGACGGAGACCGCAATGGCCCTTCTAATTACAGGCCAATAACCTTGCTCAGTACCATTAATATTATATTTGAAAAAATTCTGATAAGCCGGTTTCACAAATTCATTGAAAAATATCAGGTTATGTGCCCGCAGCAACATGGTTTCAGCCCAAATCACTCTACTTCATCAGCTGTGTTAACGCTAACTCAAAAAATTAATATATCTTTGCAAAGTAATATACTTGTGTGTGTCATATTTTTGGACCTGAAAAAAGCCTTCGATACGGTTGATCACAACATACTTTTACATAAGCTAAAGCATTATGGTTATCACGGTAGCCCATTAGATCTCTCTAGATACCTTCATGAGCGAGTGCAGGTAACTAGAATGAATGATATTACGTCATTACCAAAGTATATGCACACTGGGATCCCTAAAGAATCCGCCCTAGGGCCACTTTTATTTTCATTATATATTAATGACCTCCCACAAATTTCAGACACTAGTGAAGATATTATGTACGCCGATGACACTTGTATTGTTATAACAGTGGACAACATTCAAGATCTGCAAACTAAAGCAAACAAAGAGTTAATAAAGCAAGTGAATGGTTCGTGAAGAACAAACTTACTATAAACGTCAAAAAACTAAATATGTAGTGTTTCGATCACGCAACAATATCGTGCCTCCTATATCACTATATTTGCGAATAAACAAATTTCAACTTGACGAAGCCAGCTCATTTAAATATCTTGGCGTGATATTTCATAAAAATCTGCACTGGCAAGAGCAAATAAACGCAGTTTGTACAAAGCTCTCCTCGGCATCCTACGCACTTTCACAAGCACGTCATCATCTTGATACCAATACTCTGTTTTCAATGTTGTCAAAAACAACCTACCTTTTCATGTTTCTTTATTTTGCACATCCTCTCGTGTAACCAGAAATCAAACATATAGAAATTTCAATCTTCCTCCAACGAAGAATACTTACGGACAACGTTTGCTGCAGTTTTCAGGGCCAAAACGTTAGAATAAACTACCAGGAGAAATAAAACAGTCGAATAATTTTTAATTAGTTCTCAAGAAATACTTACTTACACAGAACACTCAATTATGATGCCATTTGTGTGTGTGTATGTATGCATGTGTGTCTGCCAGAAACTTGCGAAATCGTTTAAAAATACCATTGTCACCCAATGATTAGGTTTTCGTTTTCGGTATTAGCCATGCATATTTTGACCTTCATAATAATGCAACAATCTGCTTCGTTTATTTGTATTTTCGTAAGTTAAAACTGTTAAAAACTATCGTGAATTTACCGACACGTTCGCTCTCCCTTTGTTTCACTCGTGGAAATTCACGATGCACGATAACTATCTGTATGCGTGTGATATATCTTTTTTGTACATGGAACCCTTAGTTATTTATTTTTTTGACCCCCAACCAGCCTTCGGCTATGGGGGTCCAAAAAAATAAAAAACCAAAGATATGGGGCTATGGTCTAACCAGTCGTGATGTTTCTGTATGTTTCACAGTTTGCAAATAAAGAATTGAGTTGAATTGAATTGAGATGTTCGTCGAAAGTGGTCCAAAACACTATGACGTCGTGCAGATAGACTAGGCACGTCTTTCACTTCAATAGTGTAAGTACGGTGTCCATAAGCCTCTGAAAAGTCGCGAGTGTGGAGCACAACCCAAAAGGCAAGACTTTAAATTGGCATAAACCATCTGGCGTCACAAAGTGGTTTCTCCCGGTCTTTTGGGTCAACCTCGATCTGCCAGTATCCACTCCTCAAGTCCATGAAAAGAAAGTAGCGAGCATGCCCAAGTCTGTCAAGGGAGTCATCGATACATAGGAGTGGGTACACATCTTTTTTGGTCACCTGATTCAGCTTCCTGTAGTCCATACGAAAACGCAGGGTGCCGTATTTTTTCTTCAATAGCACTACAGGTGATCCAGGGGCTCTGCTATGGTTGATTAACGTCATCTTCAAGCATTTTTGCGGCTTGTTGTTGTATGGCTTCGCGTTTTTTTATAGCTGCACGATAAGGGTTCTGGTGAATAGACCTCGCCGCGTCCTTGGTGATTATTCGATGCTCTGTCAACGGTGTTCGACCAACTCGTGATGTCGATGAAAAGGAGTCGCATAATTCGGCTAGCAGCTGAAGAAGTCTCTGTCTGTCGGCCTTTGACAGAGTGGTGCCAACGTCGAGAGAACGGGTTCTGATTCTTCATTAGGCGCTTTGTCTAATACCGACAAACACGAACTGCCTCGCATTTGTACGATGTTGTATGAAGCGATAGCTGTGCCTTTCGGATGGTGCCAGCACTCAGCACTAAAGTTGGTCAGTAGTAAATTCATGCGTCCACCAGTGAGACGGACGATACCTCGTGCGACCGAAATGCCATGGTCGGCAATGCCTTCACCTTCAAACGCTTCGTGCCCTTCCACCGAAACAAGAATGCATGAACATAGCTGGATGACCACATCGTCATGAATTATACGTAAAGTGTTACATATTCGTCTGAACAGTCAACTAAATCAGGGCTGTTGCGGAACGTAATTGAACGGTCCAGGATGTTGATGACGGCCCCATATTCTCTTAAGAAGTCCATCCCTATGATCAGGTCTTTGCAACAAGAGGTGAGGATGACGAACGTCACCACGAAAGAAGAGCCACCGATGTCGAGTCTTGCTGTACACCTTCCGACATGCATCAACAGCTAGCCGCCTGCTGCCCTCAGGTGAGATCCCGTCCACGTAGTGTTTACTTTCTTGAGGCGTATGGCAAGGTTCTCACTTAAGATAGAAAAATCGGCACCGGTGTCAACTAAGGCTCTTATTTGCTATCCGTTTACAAAATGGTAGGACCTGCGGTCACAGTTTCATCGGTGTTACAACTAGTCGGCTTTACGGCGTCCTGTGGTAAGAGTAACGGGGGCCATTTTTCATAGCCTCGATGGCCTGCAACTTCACCCCCGGAGGTCGCCGCCTTCAATTTACCCGGCGTGGACTTGGTGACCTCCTTCCACACACGACGGTTGTAGTGCGGTGGCGCGATAAATGCGAATAGGCTGGAGATGGAGAGCGTTTCCGACGTCCCAAACCTGGCTAGTACTCAGCCACCCTGTCTGCATTGTTGGCACGGTGGCTGTCAAAATGGGACCGAGACAAGGAGGGTAGTTGAGCATCAGCGTCCCGGCGTGGTGCGTAGCCGTCGTTGGCGCGTCGATCGTCAGACCATTGCCGAAGAGGTCGAAACGTATCAACGCGGTGTCAGCAATGACAGGAAATGTGGCTCACACTTCCACAGGTAAAACAAAGCGGACGCCTATCTACAGTGTGCCAAGCGTCTGTCTTGCTAAGCTGTGGACGCGGCAACGGCTCGTAGTGTGGCAAATGCAGTGTCTCGTTGGGAGACGGCTCTTCGTACGGCGGCACGACAGCAGGGCGCCGTGGTGTCTGTTCTTGTGGTGGCGACCAAGGAACGGCTGTCGATAGTTGGCGGTACAACGGTGCAACGGGCGGCGTGCGGCGAAGCGTGGCTGCGTAGATCATGGGTCGTTGATCGTGAGTAGGATCAGCTGTTGAAAACGCTTGGCGTATCTCTTCGTGGACGACTTCAGCGACAGACGGCGTAGGTGAGTTTGTGACCACAGTCCGCTGATTCTCGTAAAAATCTCTCGTACTAAGAGTCTCTCGTAATAAGAATCTCTCGTAATAAATCGCTCAACGAGCTTTGATTGTCAGATATCGTAGTGGCAACTTGAATGTAAGCGCTGCCGGACAAGCGATCGTACTCTCGGCATCGTAGGTGAAGCGCCCGCTCGATAGCCGTAGCTTCTTTGATGAAGTCCGTCACGGTGCTTGGCGGGTTCCGGCGAACAACTGCTCTTTAACGCCGGGCATGAGGTAGCGTAACCTTTTGTCGTTCGCCATGTCCTCAGCGAACATTGCGACCGTTTTATTGGGTTTCTGATCCCGTAGCTTGAGTAATTGCTGCGCATGGTCGCGCCGGTCGACATTGGCAAATGTGTCAATCATCACCCTTTTAAATTCACTTCATGTTGACAAACTGCCTTCTCTGTTCTTGTACCAAGTACGAGTGCTGTTGTCGAGATAGAAACAGGCGCGAGAGAGCCTTTGTTCAAGAGACCACTGGTTGATGTTGGTGACACGTTGATAGTGATCAAGCCCGTCTTTGACGTCTTCATGTGCGCCACCACCAAAGCAATCAGACACCAGCGGAAAAAAAGGGTTACCTGTGATGGGGTTGGCGTACTACTGTCTCGTAGTACCTGCTGTGGACTGGCGGTGACCATTGGCAGATGTGAGTGGTGCCTTGTAGAGTGTTCCTGCGGGCGGGTGAACTCTGGAGGGAGGCCTTGCAAGCGACGACTGAAGCGATGCCCGGGAGTGTCGACAAGTGCGTCCTGGCTGGATGAACCGCTCCCCGTGGCAGTGTGGAACATCAGGTGGGGTCGCGGGCCAGCACCTCCACTAGTGTCAATATGTCTAGATAGAGGTCTAGATATGTATGTATAGATAGAAGATGAGGGGGTGCGGGGGAGACGGCAGAAAGGGTTTCGGAAACACAGGAGGTTGGAAGACAATCTGTTCTCATTGACGCAGTGCATCGAAATAGCAGAAAAGGAACACAAACCCTTGTAGCTAGCATTCTTGAATATCAAGGGAGTGTACTATGTCGTGGTTCAAGAGGACTTGTGGGGAATATTGAACACACTACGAGTGGAAGATGTAGTCACTAATTTTTCTAGGAGGTCTATAAAAGTAACAAGGTAGTTATAAAGTGGAAAAACAGGTATCCAAACCCACAGAGGTGAAACGGGGGCTTAGACAGGGGTGTCCTCTGGCACCTTTGTTATTCATAATGTACCTACAAGAATTAGAGGCCAAATTAGAGGGTAGTGGACTGGGCTTCAACCTCTCTTTCGTCAAACAATGAAAACTCATTGAACAGGCTCTACCAGCATTGATGTACGCAGATAATATAGTGCTAATGGCCGACAACAAGGAAGATTTGCAGAGATTGATGGACATCTGCGGTAATAAGATCGATAGGTTAGATTTCAGATGCGGTAAGGGAAAATCAGCAGTCACGATTTTTAATGATAATGAAGGTAGTGAGCTTAGAATACAGAAGGTCACGCTAGAGATCACAGTTAAATACAAATATCTGGGCGTATGAATAAGCAATAGGACCGAGTACCTTAAGGAACACGAAATATACGTGACAACTAAAGGTAACAGACTTGCATAAGTGATGAAAAACAGGGCATTTTGGGACTACAATAGGTATGATGCTATGAGAGGAATATGGAAAGGAGTCATGGTTCCTGGTCTGACCTTCATCATTGCGGTCTTGTGCATGAGATCATAACTTCAAGCAAGATTAGAAATTAAGCAACGTAAAATAGGTATACGCTCGCTTTAGGAGCTCACGGGAATACATTAAATCAGGGAGTACAAGGTGACATGAGATGGAAATTGTTTGAGGGCCGGAAAGCTAGCAGCAAGATAAAATTTGAGAATCGATTGAGAAAAATGGGGGAGGAGCGTTGGACTAGGAAGGTATTCAGCTACTTGTACATGAAGAAAGTCGATACATAATGGAGGAAGCGAACCGAAAAATTGACTGGTATATACTTGGAAAACAGCGGGGGCTAAACAAAAAGATTTATTGGTTGAGAAGAAGGTAAAGGAAGCAGAGACCGATATGTGGAGAATCGGCATGATTAAGAAGTTCGCACTACAGATCTATCGAACTTTTAAGCAGGATATTGATAAGTAAAGGATCTATGATAATACTCAAAATAGTTCTCTATTGTTTGAGGCCAGGACGGGAGTATTGCGAACCAAGACATATCAAGCCAAATACAAAGAAGTACACACGGTATGCAGTGCGTGTGGAGAGGAATAGGAAACTGCCGAACACTTGATAATGTTCTGTAAAGCGCTTCACCCTGTAGTTCAGCATGATGGCGCAGAGTTCTTCAAATCACTGGGGTTTAGAGACAGGGGAGCAAAATAGACTTTCAGCGGGTAGAAATAACTAGAAGGAGGTTATCTGATTGGTGGCTAAAGTCAAGGGACGAGTGAAAATAAACCCTTAATTGCAAAGTACGAGTCCTCAACCTCACTATTTAAAGGAAAAAAATCTATATTTTGGTTCACTGAGTATTACGGCTTGGGGGCGTGAGCCGCCGCCCGATTCAAAGGGTACAGCCATATCAATCCATCCGTCCATCCGGTGACGGACGCACTCCACATCCGCTCCGTGGACTTTCTTCAATTTCTGCAATTCAACACCTCTACACCCTTCCAATTTGGGTTTCTCGTCATCAGCAAGTCCTACGCTTGACTTAGACACCACTCCTGTCCAGGTGGGCCCAGCTTTCGCACTTCGAAAAAATTTTCACTCCGATGTCTACGCCGCCTCGCTATGGGAGCCCCTTGTGGCGACTCTCTGCCAGCAATGGTGGCTGCCAACGTGGTAACGGGTTACAACCCTGTCCAAATGCAAATAGTGTTCATGGACATTTCTTCCCCTGGACAAGGTATGCCGTCGAAAGACGAATATCTGGACGACGTGGTGCGCATATAGAAGTGCAAGCAAGTGCGATCCAAGTTTTGGTCCCATGAAGAGGAAAACGGCACAGCCGGCCGTCTTTCCCCAGCTGTGCAAAGAACGCCGGTACCTTAACCAACCGTTAGTGCGTATACCTCTGCTCCGTCACCGCTGCCGATGAAGCAACCCTAGTGGCGTCCGCGCCAGACTCCTCGTCTCTCTCGAGATGACTGCATCGTGGTCATAAAACCACGCATTCCCATCCAGCTGCGCACATGTGTCCTGGCCCGGCTGATCGTGCTGGCGACGCAATCCTGAGCTACTTGGTGACCGGACCACCACACTAGTTCAAGCGTGGCCGATCTGGGAGCAAAAAAATCTTGGTCTGCAGTGCTACCATGCTGGCTTTGGCAGAGAGACTCCTCGGTGATTTCCAGATGCAAGTGGGGGATCAACAGTTGCCGAGGCCACGCCACGGCGTCCGAGGATACGTGTAGGGGTGTCCTCACCATAAACCCTGCTGAAACCACGGAAAAGATAAAATCAAAACTGTATTGGCCTCGAGGAACCATCCTCGCGGTCCGAAAACTCGGAGACTCCGCAGCGGCGGTGATGACTTTGAGGGCACGAAGTTGCCCCGCTTCCTCTCCTACCACTACGTGGCTACGTTTATCCACCATCACAAGAAAACCATTCCGGCCTGCACTAGGGGCGGCAATATCGGCCATCAGCCGCCAGAGTGCCCTTACCACACTCCGACACAATTTACGAAGTGTGGCACGCTTGACCCGGAAGGCCTCACTGAACATGATTGAGACCACAAGTGCCTTCTCTGCCACGGCGCCCACGAGACTGGGACTAGTGGCTATGCTGCAAAATACCAAAAACCTAAGTCACCCTCAACATCTCATCAATGGCCCACCTCATCCACGTCACAACAGAACGAAGGTACCCGTGAAGCAGACTTATCCTTCAGAACTGGCCAACACTCAAGCATTCCTACTGCTCTTCGACCCAACGGCGTCACCCCAGGTGAGCAGTTCGGCAGGGGTTGCTGTCTCCAGGCCTCTTTGACCCCCCGCTGTCAATCCTCTTTTACATGAACTTGTGACCCTTCGCCAGCAGGTTGCGCAGCTTCAAAAGCAAAAATGATTTTATAACACAACAGCTCGCACTGTTAACTAAGCAACTTGCTCACCAACAAGAAGGCTCTGCAAAGCCCCTCGGTACCGCTGCCCCTATCGAGGCAGCTACGCCAGTAAACTCCAAGCCTAGCCCTCACGCTACACGCACTCCGAATAATCCTCCGGCTCCAGTAGCCGACGCGCCTACTCCGGAAGCTCCGGTAGCAATTGCAGCACCTCAGGATCCCTTGCCGACTCACCCAATTTATCCCAGTGAAGAATGCGTTATTCGTTATGGAGGATCGCCCTACGCGCGTAGAAGCATCGATCAGTCACCTCATAGATAATTTCTTTGTCCAACGCATAGTAATGGAGGTCACTCAGGCCATTCAAGCTTGGGTAATTACTCAGTTTCAACCCAAAGAATCGTGTTCGCGCTCCTCTTCGGTTTGCAGCACGGGTTCAGCTCCCCGACGTCGTCGTAAGGTGGGTGCCACGTAAGGTGGCTACCAGCATATCGTAAGGTGGCTACCACCTCGCCGTCAGACAATCTGGCATCCGTACCTCTTCCTGCCTCTCAAAGCTCTGAGCAAGATATTGACCGTAAAATATAAAACCTAGGATATTCATGATGGCTACCAACCGTACATCTCTTTCAAGTTTGTCATCAAAGTTTGCGATCATACAGTAGAACTCTAGAGGGTTTGGGAACAGGCGAAAGCGCTCACACCTTTCCTTCTTTGTCCACTTACTTGGATCTCAGCCAGCCGTGTTGGCACTTCGAGAATCTGGTGTGACACCAACTAGTTTTGGATATTGCTCCTATGTGGGAGGCACCACTGGATGCCTTCTTGTTCATAAGGCGTACACGGCGATTCAGGTCGACCTCGATTTGGATCTCTCATACGACTTTTGCATGATTTCAGTGCTGTCTAAACGGAGAGGCCAACTATTATTTCGCATATTAAACGTGTATTGTCCCCCTCGTCTTGCGAGGGCCTCCTTTACAAATCTGTTTCATAGGGCGTTGCGCACAGCAGACCGTCAACCCCTGGTGATTGTCGGGGACTTTTACGGCCCCTGTCCTCACTGGCGTTACCACTATGAGAAGGCTCTGGGAAGAGAATTCAAGAAGCTCATCTTTTCGCTTAGCCTCACGCTGCTTACCGATCCAGCACAGACCACGCGTTCAGGCCATTCGGTCACACGTGACACATTCTTCCTGACGCGTAACATTCACGATGTTACATGAGAAAACTTGGGCGAGACTTTAGGAAGTGACCACTTTTGCTTCGCCATTCCTTCACACCGCGGCAGAAAATGCGCAATTACTGGGGCATAACACGTCTCACCGACTGGACTAAATTTAGAATGCAGTCATTTCGTATGATTCCTAGCTCAGGCGAATACGCGGCGTGGGCGTCCTACGTCTTTCATATGCAGCAGTCAAACACTCGCACCCTCAAAACTTCTAATTTGACTCCTGCAATTCACCCACACCTCTTACATCTCTAGAACACTGGCCACGGGCTTATAAAGGGCAGGAAACGTAAATAAATTGAAAACTTCGCGCTCGCATTGAGGCGCTCTACTGCAGAGGCATGTGGGAGGTCCTGTGCTTGCAGAGGGAAGCACAGGACCGGGTTAACTGGCGGAACATGGGAGAGGCCTTTGTCCTGCAGTGGACGTAGTCAGGCTGATGATGATGATGATGATGATGATGATGATGATGATGATGACTGCAGAGGCTGCAGCATACTGTGCGCAGCTTGCCGATTCAAATTGGGCTGACACCTGCACGAAGGCGGCGGACCAGATGACCTCCAAGGGCACCTGGCGGCTATTTCGTAGCCTTCTGGATCCCTCCAGCACTCGGGCTGAAACACAACGCCAGCTCCGCCATGCTCTGCATGCCTATCAGGGCACTGCAGATCAACTCGCGCGACAATTGTGCGACCGATACATCTGTCGTATAAATGACCCCATAGGCCCAGAATATACGTATTTCGGCACCCCTAACGCCGAGCTCGATGCGCCATACATACTTTCAGATTGATGGGCTGCACTGACGAAAATGCGACGGGGCACGGTTCTAGCTGGGCGAGATGGCATCACAGTGTCGCTTCTGGCTAACCTTCTCGACGAGGCAGACCGCTCGCTATTCCCCTAATAAACTTGATATGGGATGGCTCCCCGCTCCTATCGGAATGGACATCACTCGTCACATTCATACCCAAATCGCGCGAACCGGTCAGCATCGAGGCACTGAGACCAATCTCACTAACCTCCTGTGCCGGAAAGCTCATAGAAACCATGGTCCGCGAATGCCTTTATGTCTACCTGGAGGCCAGGGGATCTTTGCTGACATGGTGTTTGGCTTTCGCCCACATCTGTCGGTGCAGGACATCGTGGTCCAGCTTTAAAACGACGTCATAGAACCGACCACTATGTGCTGTAACAATTAAGCCGTGCTCACCCTCGATCTTAGAGGAACGTTTGATAATGTCCAACACAGTAGTATTCTTTCTAGCCTCTCTACCACAAACTGCGGCCAGAAGACTTTCAATTACATTCGAGCCTTTCTGTCTCATCGTGCCGCTTTCATTCACCTCGATTCTATCGAACATGGCCCGTACCTATTAGGCACAATGGGTACACCCCAAGGTGCAGTCCGCTCACCCCTACTCTTTAACCTGGCCATGAAGAGCCTCCCTTCTCTTCCGCGTGAGGTCGAGGGAATACACCACGCACTTTACGCCAACGATATTACAATTTGTATCAACACCGGCTTCCCAGCACAAATTTAAAAGCGCCTACAAAAGGCTGCCCTTCTGGTGATCGCATATGCTGCTTCGTGTGGCCTGGAGTGCTCTCCAGATAAATCGGCTATTCTCTCGGTATACGACTTTCCTCCACCCCAGGTTTTGCTCCCGTCTGGTTGCATTGCATCAGTCGAGAAAACTCGAGTTCTTGAGCTCCAAATCACTCCATCTTTGGATCCCAAGGACAAAATAGCAAGCCTTCGACGAACCAGCGAACAGGTGAGCCGTATGATACGGTAGTTTTCTACCAAGTGCAGTGGTCTTTGTGGGACCCAGTCCATGCAGTTGGCCCATGTGTTTGTGACCAGTCGCGTCCTGTACGCCTCACCTTACCTACACCTGCATCGTCACCACGAGCACCAGCTGGACGTCCTTCTTCGTTCAGTATACAAACGTGCACACGACGTTCACATTACTTCAACAACCTATTCGCGGCACTGGAGCTACATAACTCATTTGCAAAGCTGCGGGAAGCTCATCGTGTTAGCCAAATTAGTCGTCTGTTGCAGACGCCCACAGGGAGACGTCTACTACACAGGCTCGGCATCAATGTGATCTCTGATCAAGACACTCCGACACCCGTACCGGAACTTCAGCGGCAAAAACAATGAGTGGAACCACTAACCCGCAACATGAACCCCGAGCTACATTTCGGGTGCAGACTAGCACGTTCCGTGGCACTTCAGGCACGACACTCCAACCGTCCTGGCGTTTTCAACGTAGACGTCTCGGGCCCCTCTCCCTCAGGTCACTTTACGGCCGCTGTGATCACAGAGGGAAAACACGTTGATGGCCTCTCCTTTTTAGCCAACACTGTGACGCCAGCTGAGGGGGTTGCCATTGCTTTAGCCGCCTCGCATCCCACCTCACGCGTCAGCCTGACGGACTCGAGCTCTGCCTGTTCCCAATACCTTCAGGGTTCCATCGACCCGCTGGCAGCTGAGCTACTTCGGGCAGCTTCTTGGCTCTTTAACCCTCACCCTATTCGTATAGTATTGACCCAGGCCACTCGGTCCTGCCCGGCAACGAGGCGCTGAACGCCACTGCCCGCGCTTCTCTTATGCGGGCCATTGCACCTTCACGTCCTGAGTCGGAATCTGGCAATACGAATCTGACGTGCTTTCGCAAAATTCTTGCCTATTACCGGGCTTCGCGCCGCCTCTACCCGGGCCCCGCAAGTGGTCTGGAGAAAGCGCACGAGAGAATACTACGCCGCCTCCAGACGAACACCTATCTGAGTCCGACGGTCACCAGGCATTTTTTGCCGGAAATTAGTGGCACCTGCTCGACCTGCCAGGTCCTGGCCAACACCTACTACGTCGTCGTTTTTTTTCCTACTAACCCCTTACTTTTTTACCCCCTTTCCCCATCCCAACTAGAGAGGCTTGGGAGGAGTATCTGCTCGGCTGCTCGACCTTGGATGCTCAATGCTCCTTTGTGAGGCGCGTTCGAGCAGCGGCCAACTCCAGTGGTGTCCCGGAGTAGGAACTTGCAACTTAATCATGCAATATGCCGCATCTTGCTGGTAAATTTTCTGTAATAAGTGTTTCACCATCACCACAAGAATCACTTTTACGCATGTTTGAATCGTCTGCCGGAAATTCATGTACGGTAAAGGTGTTATCTCTTCAGATATCATCCATATTGTTAAACGACAACCTGACCTTCCAACAGGCCCCACCCTTCAACGTTTCATAATGGTTATGATGTGTGGTGTTTTATTAGGCAAGAGTATTTTTTACTCTTTATTCAAGAATTACCCTGCATCGCTGTTGGGTGCTACAGCAGGGGGATTTGCAACAAAGATACATATAGATCTTCATTTACACAACATACTTGTTCTTCAGAGAGCTTGTTCCATTCGGCTAAACATTTCGGGAAAAAAATTCGCAAACATGCACGATGATGGCTAAAGAGCGCCATTTCGGTACACGAGAGACGTGAACAATGATATGTTGGGTGGCTGTATAGGGGTAGTTTATGTTCTTTCCCTCCCGCGATGTCGACGTAAAAGATCCTTGGTGATGTAGGGTGGGAGAGAGAGAATTGAGATGAGGGACAAAGAGGACAGTTTGTCCCAGTGCGACGGGCATTGCCCTTTTTCCCGCTGCTGACACTGGTCTCCAACTCATCCCTGACCCACACCCTGCTCGTATTCCAAAGCGCATGCGCAAGCCGGCTCGAGTCTCTCTTATTCTTGCAGCGCGCAGGCAGATTCTCAAGTTCGCTTATATTTGGTGAGAAGGGGGCAGTAAATTCTGCGATATATATATTGGGCAAGGCCGCCGTTACCGCAGACGGGTTTGGGCCTGCACACACTTTATGGGGCCGATACTCAAGAAAACGTGACTTCTCGTCAGCGCCATTCATTCCTGGTCCGAAGAACATGATGCTCTGCGATGAAACCCAAGCCAGACTCCACAAGTTCCCCTTAAGAGGATAACTGAGCTCTGCGTTCATTCGGTTAGCCTAAACATAACAGGCCGAGATATTGCAACTGTAAAGCCTATGCTTGTACACTCCTCTTTCCAAAACAACGACGCTCACGACATAACTCATGCCCCGCCTTACAGGGAGCTTTAGATTTCTTGCGGTAACGCGGGAAAACATAGAAGTGTTGAAATCATGACAATGACGTGCAGTATGTGCAGTGAAAGTGCATTGGAAAAGCTCGTGATTATAAAGTTGTAGTGCATGATCATCATCATTATTTCTCGATGACCACGCCGTGCCTCTCGCGCAACTGATGCTAGCTCCAGCTGCACGAGGATCAGAACAAGCTCACGCGCCTGGCGGTTTGGACGTGGCAGCAGCGAGTTTGACACGACGACATTGGCCGCCGTCCCGTCTTCCTCTCTCGCTACATTGGTGACCCGGAGAACGTGTCCTTTGACGCGCCATCGGCAGCTACGTTTCCACGACTCTGCCCGCCAGTGCCGCCATTCCAATCGACGTACCCCAAGGTATAGTTTGTGCTGCTCGACACCGTTCTTGCGGTAAATGGCATCATGGACCAGCCACTGATGCATGCCATTCTTCTCGACGCCCTTCCGGTAGAGCTGCGCCATCTCACTGCCACTTCAAGCACTAGCCCGCATCCTTACGATGCTCTATGCACTGCGGTGCTTGCCCGCAACGGCCACACGTACCGCCGGCTTCCATTTACTCGTGCCTGGCAGGTTTCCCAGGCGTCGCAGTGCAAGGTACGAACTGGTCCACAGCCCTCTATTGACTACTACCTCGGTACGTCGGCTTCGACTACTTCTACCCCTGATCCGGTCACAGAAACATCCACTCCTGCATCTGAACACGACCACGATCACGAGGTAGAAGATACGTTTCCTCAGAGCCTCCGTGCACAGCTTCGTCGCACGTACCTGCCACCTGCAAGTCTTCCGTGACATCAACGGCACGCGAAACCGTGGCCCTAACGACTCCACGACGGCTACCTGGCCACACGCCTCGGTGTCTGGCGCAGACATCCTTCCACCCGCTATTCATCTCTCGGTCGCGCAACCTTCACCATCCCTAATGTCCGAAGGGGACTCTCTACCAGTCTCATCGCCCGGCGCGTCCTGCATGCAGCGACCAGCTTCACCCTCACAGTCTCCCGCAGCCGAAGTTAAAGCCACCAGCCACCGACCACGCCCAAACTTCCGACACGCTGCGAGTATGACCGACGTTCCTGAGGACGACGTGCCTCGTCCGCCTATTCACAGCATACCGCATATCTCACGCTTGCTATACAAGTACCCATATTCCATACCGATCTGCGCACCGACTACTGAAGGTGCTTCCCCAAGTCAAGGTACGCCCACTGAGCCTTCTCCAGAGTCCACTTTTGCTGGATCACATGACATGCCTCCTACTTAGTTCTTGACGGAAACCGTGGGCCAGCTGGTGGGTAACTTGGATGTAGGCACACCCTTTTACAAGTAACATACGTCATTCACCTCTACCCGACGTGTACAATGCTACTTACCCACTGCCAACGTTAGTGGTCAAGTTTACTCATATTCAAATACCACTGAAGTCACGACACCTGTGTACCGACATCGGCGCCTATGCTGTGAACGCCCGCGGAAGCACCATCAAAGCCGTTGCTTGTCGATGGGTGGTCTGCAAGACTTCACTACGCCACTTCTAATTGCTTCGCGCGCAGAGGCCAAATCGGCTTTTGTACACCCGCCCTTACCTCACCTTGAACGCACCTCAATCTGCAATGCTGACTCGCGACACCCTGTGCACTCCCAGCTGGCCCCAGATGGTCATCCTGACACCCACTTGTGTAAAAACACAGCGACCGAACGCTTACTCTTTCGTCCACTGCGCAACTCCCAGTGTCAGCCACCAGAGACCCACTGATTCCCGATGGTCACTACATGTTGACAAACTGGACTTCCCAAACGGACACCATGTGGATTTCGTTCATGTATATAGTCTCTTTCTCTTTCTTTGTTATATACACTTCAAATCGCGCAAAGCGCTAGGGGGGGGGGAGCCTTGTAGTGCACGATTATCATCATCATTTCTCGATCACCACGCCGCGCCTCTCACTCAACTGATGCTAGCTCGAGCTGCGCGAGAATCAAAACAAGCTCACGCGCCTGGTAGTTTGGACGTGGCAGCCGCCGCCGCTACATTTCGTCGATCGAATAAAGCAGCGAGTTTGACACGACAATATTGGCCGCCATCCCGTCTTCCTCTCTCGCTACAAAGTCATGGCGGAGATGTAGTCCCTGTAGCCGCGACCTCGGTACAGAGGTCGTGTTATGGATCACCTCGGAATAGGCAGGGAAATTCATGTACCTCATTGAAAAATGTAAACAGTGATTGAAGTTCAAAAAGCGGGTTCCTACCGATCAGCATCAAAGGGCGTAGTGGAAGCTACTGTCGTTAGGGCAGTACAAATTGCTTTTTTTGGAGAATCTAACTCGTTGTGCTGAACAAGGATGTGGAGAAACTTAAGTGGTGTGGCTCTTCACATCTTTCACACAATGGTTGATCACCAGCAGACAAACTCGGTGAATGTATACATCATGTTTGTAAGTGTTACTTCTGGGTGTCGTGATCTTGGTAGTGGGGGCCAATGACTAAGCTGGGGCCTAATAAAATGGAGTTCATTGTCTTGGTAATTAACCCACGTGTTCGGCCAATAACCCATGACCTTTCGTCTTAGAAAAAGTTTCAAGTCGCGTGGAGGGATTGGTATTGATGGATTACCAGCGGCGTCATTGGCGGATGCAGTCATCTGGTCTGCCAAAACATTACGCTATATCTCTCGGTGCCCCGGCGCCTAGTAGACTACGATATGCTTCTTGGATAAGTATAGTGTGCATAAAGTGAGTAAAGCGAGACTTAGACGGGGTGTTTATGTTTTTATGAGTTTTTAGCGATTTACTACAGGGGCAATAAGGCGAACGTGCCAGCGAGGCTACCATTGAAAAAGGCGCGATGGATGTCAGCAAGATTGGCGAGTATCATCTTCGCACGGACGCGTCTTGGGATGAGTACATCGAGCGGTCAGAAATGTTTTTCGTCGGGAACAAGATAACAACAAATGAGCAAAAAAGAGCAGTTCTACTGAGCTGTTCCGGTCAAGCAGCGTACAGGCTCGTCCTAACACTGGTGAAGCCTATAAGACCGATCATGGTATGCTACAACGGAATCAAGAAGGCTGTTCGCAAGCACCTGCACCCGAGGCTTTTGACGCTACACGCCAGGTTTTTGTTCTACAAAAGAAACCTAGCTACTGATGAATCGGTGGGAGACTACGCCACTGCTCTGCAGAAGCTAACCGAAGACTGTGATTCGGTGACGAGCAGTTACCATTGAACATCATGATGTGGAATTGTTACGAGTGTCATCAAGGATGAACCAGTCTAGCGGAGCGTTTTCAACGAGAAGAATCTTATGTTCCAGGTTGCGTACGATATGGGCGTGACAGCTGAAACTACGACGCAACAGCAGCGATACACACACAACCAGGAACTAGACGAGGCAAAAGACAGCGAGTGCCTAATTCAAGCCACACGCATGTAACAACAAACCATGGCGGAATGTTCCAATTGCTATGGCTTGCAATGCAAAGCACGCTCCGCGTTTACTTCGTTATAGAAAAGGGGCAACTTTCAAGTGCAAAAAGTCGGACACATGTGAAATTCTGTCGCTCAAACGACGAGGCAAGGAAGTTTCAAAGAAAGACTGCACAATAGCAGACGGAAAAAGAGTAAAATCAATGGCACGTACAGAATGACCGAAGCATTTTCCGCCTGGGAAGTGGATGTGCATGAATAAATCCTGGTAGAAGTGCAACTTGAAGGACAGAATGTGCTCATAGAAAGTGATTCTGGAGCATCATGCTCAATTGTGGGTGAAAGAGATTTCGGTTAATTGCGGGAAACCGAAGTAAAATACCCCTCTATGGTCCAAGCACAACGCTCGTAACATGGTCAAAAGAGGCGTTGCTGGTAGTTGGTGGCGCAAGTGTTGAGGTGAAATTCAGGGGCTTGGTGGTCCAGCTGTCTTGAAGACAGCTGGGCCACCGGGCCCCTGAAAAGTGACACAAGGCCAACGTTCCTGAAAAGCCGTCCAGTCCCACTAGCACTGAAGGACAATGTGCCCAAAGAAGTGGACAGCTAGGTGCAACAAGGAGTCTGGTGGAGTTGCCCACTGGTGGTAGTAAGAAGGTGCGCCCCGTGCCACTTTAACCCGATGAACTTTTGATCGTCGAATGAGTGTGTAGCGCCATAGAATGCGCCGCTCTCGTCAAGGAAGAAGAAGTTGGCATTGGGCCGCGCGGCGACTGCAGCGCGATAATAAAAAAAAATCAGTTCAAAAACTCAATGCTGTCAGGGCTGGGTTTTCCTCGTCTCATCACCAATACATCAAGCGTGGCAGTTGGTGCCGTTCTCGAGCAACTTGTAACCGCTTGGCAGCCCCTTGGTTTTTTCTCGTAAAAACTGAAGCCACCGGAGGCAAAATACAGTACATGTGCTCGAGAACTCTTCGCGGTATACCTCGCCTTCAAACATTTTCGTCATTCAAAGGAGGCCCGGGACTTTTACGTCGTTACAGACCACAAGTCCCTGATGTTTGTCTTACATCGCAACCACTGCAATTATACAGCACGGGAGGTCCGTCAACTATGCTTTATTTCCGAGTTCACTGTGGATCTCAGACACGTACATGACAGGATAGTGCTGATGTACTATCCCACATCGATGCCTTGTCTACCCATCCACCACTAGACATGGAAGAGCTAGTAGCTGCCTAAGCAACGATCCTGAGCTGCATCGTCTTCGTTCTTCATCCACGTCCTTATTGTTCATTGAGTGCCCGCTTCCATTTTCTACCTCAACAATAACTTTCGAGATGTCTACCGGTGTCCCTTGGCCCTTCGTGCCTTCAGGTTTTCGTCGTGCAATTTTTGATCAATTGCACAACATGAGTCATCCTGGTATTCATGCGACCCAGAAGCTAGTCACATCTCATTTTCATTGGCCAAGCATCAATGCTGATGTCTGACGCTGGGAGCGAACCTGCCTTGAGTGCCAGCGGGTTAAAATTCACCATAACACAGTCACGGCAACATCCCCCTTTCGGCCTCCAGACGCAAGGTTTCCCCACGTCCATCTCGACATCATCGGCCCTCTTCCGTCATCGCAAGGAGCCTGTTACCCACTGACATGAGTGGATCGCTTCACCAGGTGGCCGGAAGCGTTTCCCATTTACGACATTACAGCACCAATTGTTGCCAAGGCTTTCACAAATGGCTGGGTGTCGCACATTCAACACATCTACAAAACTGCCTACCATCCTTCCTTCCGCCAATGGCATGGTCCAACGGCTTCATCGACAACTGAAAGCTGCTCTCTCTGCTCACCAGCCAAGGGAACGTTGGCTCGACCACCTCCCCTTCGTACTTCTGGGCATCCGATCAGCATTAAAAGTGGATCTCGGCTGCTCATCAGCCGAAATAGTCTATGGCGTTTCCCTGCGTCTTCCAGGAGAATTCTTCAAGCCATTATCACCACCTTCCACTCACGTTGCCTCCACGTACATTTCGAGAGCTGCGCACCACCTTTCGGAACCTTGCTCCTGTGATTCCTGCCGACCGACACCCCCAGTCTGTCTTTGTCAGCCAGGACCTGCATGACTGCTGTGACGTTTTCGTTCGGCGTGACCAAATACGGCCACCACTAACACCAGCCTATGATGGCCCATTCCGCGTACTCCATCGTACACCTAAGACGTTTACGCTGAACATCAATGGCCGTGAAGACGTCGTGGCTGCTGATCGACTGAAACCTGCGTACTCCACCACTTTCGCGGCCGCGGAGTTTCCGTCGTCAGTCCAGGTGCCCACATGCAAGCATGTCCTTTGGGTGACTCCTTCGGTGACTCCTACGGCTCTCGCTGTACGGGGGGAGCCCTGTAGCGCCACAGAATGCGGTGCTCTCGTCAAAGAAGAAGTTGGCATTGGGCCGTGTGGCGAGTGCAGCGCCATAATAAAAAAATGAGTTCGAAAACTGAACGCTGTCAGGGCTCGATCTTCCTCGTGTTAGCTCCGACAAGTGTGTATTGACCAAAGTTGTTTCCCAAACGATCATCATCATTATTATCATCATCCTGCTACATCTACTGTAGGACAAAGGCTTTTTCAACGTTCCGCCAGTCAACTCAATACTGTGTTTGCTTCCGCTACTTTATACCCACTAACTTCGTAATCTCGTCTGCCCACCTAACTTTCTGTCTCCCCCTAACCCCCTTGCCTTCTCTGGAAATATAGTCAGTTAAGCTTAATTACCAGCGGCTATCCTGCCAACATTGTACATGCCCAGCCCATGTCCATTTCGTCTTCTTGATTTGAACTATGGTATCCTTAACCCCTGTTTGTTACCTGATCCACAATGCTCTCTCCTTGTCTCTTAAGGTTATACCTACAATTTTCCTTTCTATCGCTCACTGTGTCATCCTCAATTTAGCTTGACCCTCTTTGTAAGCCTCCAGGCTTATGCCTTCAGGTTTACGGTACCTTACGTCTCTGCAGGGACTACCATAGCATGGTAAACAAGGCTGAAAGAAACAGTGGGTATGCTTTGCCTACTGCAACGGAAATACTTTTGACTCTCGGGTCAAGAAAGATATTCGCTAAGCTCGACCTGGCTCAAGCGTATCTACAGCTTTGTCTCGATGATGTGCCATCCATAATACCTTCAGTTAACCCATTGAAGAAGCTGCATGAGGTCAAGCGGCTGCCGTTTCGAATTTCTGTCAAGCCAAGGGTGTTTTAACGATTCATCGACTCATTGTTGGCAGTTAGTCCTGGCGTTAAGACTTATCTTGATGGTATCGCGATTTTCGGCCGTAACGGAGCAGATCACGCAGAGAGCCTAAATGCTTTATTGGCGCGTTGACAAAAAGCGCAGTTAAGAGCTAACAAGAGAAAGTGTGAATTAAAAAAAACGAGCACCATTTGTTGAGACGCCAGATTGATAACACACGGCCCACCTGAGCCAAAACAAGACTGACGGCATGTAGCAGGTGCCAGCAGCCACTAGCAAGAAAGTGCTGCAATCTTTTTTGGGGCTACTGAGCTTCTCAGAAGTTTTATCAAGAGTCCAATCGATGCGGTGGAAGCAGTATAACAGCTCTTAAATGAGTGAAAACGTGAGCACCAACGAGCTTTTCGAAAGCTGAAGAAGCTACTTAGTTTCGATGCTAGGCTTGGTTCTCAAGACCCCGAGTGTCTCTTGATACTGTGCCATCACGCATTCTCTAGGAGGGGGGCGGCGCGGGCTCATAAACGGGAGGGAGAAAGCTATATCATATAAGACGGGAGGGAGAAAGCTATATCATATTGTCACGTGCTTGCCAAAAAGAAAGAGAATGGCAGTTGTTCATGTGCCATGAAGGACAATGAAATGGATGAAAAAGAAGAACTCTCTTGCGCGTTTCTTTAAAACGACCGACCTGCTTATGGTGTCTCAATCTCTGCGGCAAGACCTCTATTTTGACGTCGTGACACTGGTGGAGGTGCTGGAGCCTACAACCTAATGCATGACAGTCTTGCTCGGACCCTTTCACCTAGTCCAGAGACTCAGCCCCTCATCACGACTCCAGTGCACAATTCAGTCGGCGCCTACTAGGCCCAAGTGCAGAGTCCGCACCTGTTCCGCCTCTTTCCAGCATGGCAGCTCCTACGACATCCACGGATATCCTGCCATCTCAGACCACTCTTCCCCCGCAGGTGACTCTTGAACATCCTCGCGTTTTTGAAGTTTTCCGCTGGGAAGAGTACGAGGATGTCGAGGACTGGCTCGAACAGTTCGAACGGGTCGCTGTATCCAACCACTGGAGCGAACAGCACAAACTTGGCCGTGCATATTTCGCACTGGAAGATAGCGCTCGCACGTGGTATGAGAACCACGAAGCTACATTCCAATCTTGGGAAGATTTTCATCGAAAGCTCTTCGCTACATTTTTGAACTCGGACCGACGGGTACGAGCAAGGCAACTGATTGAGGCCCGCGTGCAAAAACCTAATAAAACAGCCGCCATGTACGCAGAGGGTATGATCCGTCTGTTTCGACGAGCTGACCCTGACATGCCCGAGGCGAAGAAGAGCGTCACCTAATGCAGGGTGTTAAGTAACCATTATTTGTGGGCCTCGTACGAAATTCACCTACAACAGTAGATGAATTTTTAAGAGAGGCGACTGTCATCGAGCGCGCACTGCAACAACGATACCCACACTTTGACCGCCTGCCGAATCACACGGCAGTAAGTGCTGCAGCTCATAACACTGCCGTATGCGAAAGTTCCCTGGGACAAATGATCAGGGAAATACTGCGTGAAGAACTTCGGGCCTTCTGCGTTCCCCCTACCCAACCGCCAGTCGAATCTGTTGCCAAAATCGTCCGCCAGGAGTGGAGGCAATTCATTACACCACCCGCACCAAATTCTGAACCACATCCAGCAAGCTACGCTGATGTGGTCCGTCGCTCTCCACCGACATTTGTGGCGACACCCTTCCAGCCACGACCTGCTGTCGTACCTTGGTGGCAACGGAATTCTACGAGACGACCACCAGTTCGCCGAACTGACTTATGGCGCATGGCCGACCGTCGACCTATATGTTTCCGCTGCGGAGAGCCCGGTCACATTGCCCGTTAGTGCCGTCATGGCGATTCCGGGTTCGGGAACTTTTCTCGCCCCGCTTCTTTCCGCTCCGAAGACCGTCGTGCCCACAATGCCGATCAACTGACGCCTGGCCAAGCAACTCCATCGCGTCACTGGTGATCTCGATCACCTGTGCGTCACCGTGACTTCCCTCAGAGCTATGCGGACGTCACCAGAGGCCGTTCGCTTAGCCCGCGCCGAAGAAATTAACTGCTGCGACCTCGGGGGGCAAGGTTGTCAATCGTCGAGACACTGAAAAGTTTCTCCTATCATCGCTAAAAGGTATGACGATAACGACGACGAATACGACGACAAATACTAATGCCGATGAAGTTGTACGTGCCGACCTTAGCGTTCTCATTGACGGACATTACGTTACAGCACTGGTCGACACTGGCGCCGACTTCGCAATCATGTGACAGGAGCTCGCCGACCACCTTGAAAGGTCAAGACAACGTGGACAGGGCCGCACATAAGGAGTGCTGGTCGTCAGCTGATGACTCCCGCGGGTAAGTGCACCACTCGACTTCGCATCGGGGATTTTAGCTTCATGGCCACTTTCGTCCTGTTGCCAGACTGCTGTAAAGAGTTAATTTTGGGCATGTATTTTCTTCAAGATCATGGCGCTGTTATCAGCATCCCTCAACGTATGGTGACGTTTTGCGCACATCCGTATGACGACAACAGCAGTGACGAACCCCGCGCCCGTTTGCGAATAGCCTACGATGTGACACTCCCACTGAGATTCTGCTGCCTTGTGTCGGTGTCCAGTGGGGGACCTTGCTATAAAGATGTGATAGCTGAGCACATAGTCGCTCTTTTGTTAACGCAAGGCATTTCCTTCATGAGGGGCGTCCTGGCGCTTACTGGGGAACAGGCAGAAGTGCTCCTCACAAACTTCAGCAACGAGCACCGTCAAATCCAGAAGGGTACCGCAATTGCCTACTACAACGATGTAGACCAAGCCGGGGATTGTTTTGTTTGCAACGAGATGACGCGACTGTCCCAATATCGACAACTTTGTCGGTCAACATCTGCTCCACGCTACCGCCCTCTAATATGAAGCGCCTGCTTGAACTTATGCACCAATTCGAAGACTGCTTTTCGGGTACGTCAAAGGTCCAGCAAACACCATTAACCAAGCACCGCATCATTACTGAAGACAACGCGCGACCGATTCGGCAGAGCCCTTACCGTGTGACCCCGAAAAAGCACGAAGAGATTCAGAAGCATGTACGCAAGATGCTCGCGGATGACATCATACAACCTTCGAAAAGTCCTTGGGCGTGCCCCGTGGTTTTGGTGCAGAAAAAAGACGGTGGTTTGCGCTTCTGTATTGATTATCGCAAGTTGAACCAAGTCACGAAGAAAGACGTCTATCCACTGCCCCGCATAGATGATTCACTCGATCGGCTACGTCATGCGCGCTCTTTCTCTTCAATGAACCTCCGAAGCGGCTACTGGCAAATAGAAGTCGACGAGAGAGATCGTGAAACAACTGCCTTTGTGACGCCCGATGGCCTATACGAATTTAAGGTGCTTCCTTTTGGGTTGTGCTCGGTGCCAGCCACTTTTAAGCGTCTCATGGACACCGTACTATCAGGCCTGAAGTGGCAAACATGCTTGGTCTATCGGACGATGTTATTGTATTCTCAGCAACATTCGAGGAACATCTCAACCGTTTATTCACCGTCCTCCAAGCGATACGTTCGGGCGGCCTTACTTTAATACCAGAAAAATGTCATTCTGGTTTCAACGAACTCAGCTTCCTAGGCCCCGTCATCAATCACGAGAGTTCTCGACTCGACCAGGCCAAAATAGACGCCGTAGCGCAGTTTCCTGCACCACGCAACAAAAAGCCGTGAGACACTTCCTAGGGTATGCGCCTATTACCGGTGATTTATCGAGGACTTTTCATCTATTGCGGCACTATTGATATGACTCACACGTCAGTACGTCCCCTTCTTTTGGGGTGAACAAGAGCAAATGGCATGCAATGAACTACGACAACGCCTGCAAACCCCTCCAGTCCTTGCGAACTTCGACCAGGAAGCCTCTACAACACGTCACACTGACGCCAGCAATGTAGGTCTGGGTGCCGTTGTGGTGCAGAGGCAAGACAGCAGTGAAAGAGTAATAGCATACGCCAGCAAAACTCTGATTGATATGTGGGGTTTAATGTCCCGAAACCACCACATGATTATGAGAGACGCCGTATAGGAGGGCTCCGGAAAGTTCGACCACCTGGGGTTCTTTAACGTGCACCCAAATCTGAGCACACGCGCCTATAACATTTCCGCCTCCATCGAAAATGCAGCCGCTGCAGCCGGGATGCAGCAAAACTCTCTCTCGCACGGAGGAGAACTACTCGACTACCGAAAAGGAGTGTCTCGCCGTGGTGTGCGTGGTCATCAAATTTCGTCCATATTTGTACGGCCGCTCCTTCAAGGTTGTGAGCGACCGTCACTCTTTGTGCTGGCTGACCAACCTTAAAGATCCATCTGGCCGTTTGGCGCGCTAGTGCCTAAGGCGCCAAGAGTTCGACATGACCATTGTCTATAAATCTGGGAAGCGGCACACCGACGCCGACTGTCTCTCAGGGTACCACGGTGGCACGGGCAGAGGCACTTTATTTTATGTTCTTTTAACACTGCCTCACCATAATTTTTTTGTAGCTCAGGTTCGCCAGTGGAGACTGTCGCTCGTGATGACAAAAACATTGACGTGGCATTTTTGGGAGTTGTCAACACGGCCAGTATTGCACGGGAGCAGCGCAGTCACTCCGAGCTGTAACCACTCACAGAATATTTAGCAGGACAACGTAAAGACCTGAAGCGATTATTTGCCAGAGGGCGGCCATCCTTTTGCTTGCAAAACGATGATCTCTATAAGAAAAACTTCTCACCAACCGGCAACCCGCAGTTGGTCGTCGTGCCTGCGTCTCTTCGAAAAGAAATTATGGAAACGTACTATGATGAAGCAACTTCTGGTCACCTAGGCTACACCCGAACATTGTGCAGACTACGATGCAAGTACTACTGGCCAAAGTTACCTGCTGTTGTTCACCATCATGTGCGAACTTGCAACGACTGCCAAAGACGCAATGCACCTCCCAGCAAGCCATCTGGTCTTTTACATCCAGTTGAAGTACCAGTGACGCCGTTCACCCAGATTGGAATGGATATCCAGGGTCACTTTCTAACTTTCACAACAGGTAACAGATGGATTATATGGCCAACGATTACCTGTCCCGTTATGTGGAGACTAAAGCTATGCAGCGCGGCACAGCAGCAGAAGCCGCTCAGTTCTTCATCGAAAACATCGTCCTTATGCCTGGCGCTCCGACAGCAGTGATCACAGACGGAGGGCCTGCATTCACCGCAGAGCTTTTGGAGTCGGTTCTCAGACTCAGCGGTACAGCTCACCGAAGAACAACTGCATACCATCCGCAGACAAACGGACTGACAGAGCGCCTCAATAGGATCCTCCCAGACATGATCAGCATGTACGTTGACACGGAACATAAAAGCTGGGATCAGATATTGCCGTACGTGATCTTTGCCTATAATACCGCTCGACAAGAAACCACTGAAATGACACCACTCAGTCTGCTCTATGGCAGCGAATTCATGACGATGTTTGACGCCATGTTGCTGCATGAGTGTGACGAAATCTTTGTAGACGCCGAAGAATTCACTCAGCGTGCCGACGAAGCCAGACAGCTCGTGCTTGTGCGCATCTGTCATCAACAGCATCAAGATGCACAATAGTACAAGCCCCGACACAAGTTCATTAGCTACGCACCAGGCGACAAGGTCTGGGTGTGGATTCCGATACGTCGACGTGGACTGTCCGAAATACTGCTAGGACGGTAATTTGGCCCATACAGCATCACGCGGCACTTGAACGACGTGAACTACGGAGTTGTCCCCGACACTGACTGTAGTTCGAAGTGCCAAAAGCATTTACTTGAAGTCGAGCACGTCGTGCGTATGAAACCATATTTATCGAGTTAACTAGCTCCCGGTTACTGTGGTGACGCGACCACTTCATACGCCTGGTAAAGCGCCTAAGTTGCGCTTCGGGACGATGCCTCTTTCCGAGGGAGGCAAATGTCACGTGCTTGTCAAATAGAAAGGCAATGGCAGTTGTGCATGTGCCAGAAAGGACAACGAAATGGATGAAAAAGAAGAACTCCCTTGCGTGTTTTATTAAAAGGACCTACCTGCTTCTGGTGTCTCAATCTCTGCGGCAAGACCTCTGTTTTGACGTCGTGACAATATGCTTCACGATCTTTCCGCCAAATGAGTGTAGCTGTGCCCAAACTCTCAAGGGTCGAGCCGCCGTCTTTGTTGTTGAAAGATTTTATCAGTGTCTTGCTATGCGAGAAACCACAGTGATAACAGATCACCAACAGCTTTCGGCTCCATTTAACACAGACAAACGAGTACCGAACCACTGTCGTCCAATATGCTGCGCTGGATGTTGTTGTTGTCAGCGTATAACTATCTCATTCAGTACAGGCGATGCGAGGACAACTCTAGCACATATGGAATCAGTCGACTGCCAGCCCCCGGAGACGAGAATGAACCCCAATCACCTGGAGACGTGCTTTTACTGCAAGCTGTTTTATGTGTACCGTTGCAGGCACCAGACATTCTCAAGCCAATCAAAACAGGATTGAAAGAGGAAGGACAGAGAGGTTAGCCAGTTCTCAGACCGGCTGGTTACCGAATATAAACAGACAGCGTCTTGGCCAAGGTGATGAACTGCATCCTGAGTGGTTGTCCTTCCACACAAATAGACAACACGTTTACGCCATACGAGGGGAGGAAGACTGAATTGCCGTTGCAGCAGGATTGCTTACACTTGGGAAATCGCGTGATAATTCCAGAAGCTGCATAAAACTAGTGGTTCAGCTCCTGCATGAAAATCACCCGGAGATGAGCGCTATGAAAGCAGAAGCTATAGGGTTTATGTAGAGGCTGAGAATGGATCACGAAATTGAAGATTGTGTGCGGTAGTACCAGCCATGTTGGACAAATGACCTCAAGGCTCCCGTTCACTTTTGGGTCAAACTGATCCAAATTTGCAGTCGTATGCACATAGATTTCGCCAGACAATTAAGGGAGATGTAGTCTTTATCATGGTAGATGCATACAGCAAGTGGGTCTAGATTGAAATTAGGCCGGTAATGAAAGGTGCGGCCGTTATGACAAGCTAAAAAATGGCATTATCCAGGCGTTATCATATGTGATAATGAAGTGGCCTTCACAACCGTAAAGTTGGAAACTTTTTTGCAGTATAAAGGTGTGCGTACTGTTTTTACTGCACATTATCACCACCACAGTAATAGTAGAGCCGAGAGGATGGTAAAAAAAGTCAATGAAGCTTTAATGGTGCAACAGAAAAGATCCACACAAATCAAGATTTCGCGGTCCCTGTTTAAAAGCACATGACGCCACATTCTGTCACATGTAAATCTCCAGCCGAATTGATGATGGAGGGAAGTGTGAGAACGGCTTTGGAACGTTTTAATCCGGACCGACTGCATGCGCCTGAAGTTCACCTTCCAGAGACGGTAGTGGGCCAGTGACACTGTCCACTCTAAAAGCTTCATTCTAGGTCCCAGGTGGAAAGCTGCCAGAGTGGGGGGGGGGGGGTCAAAGATCCGGTATACTGGATAACGGCGAGTGCCACCACCTACATCGGAAGCAACTGAGAAGTGCCTGGATGAGGTGAAATAAAGACAAGGGTACCGGGGTGGGCTGCCACGCCGAGCATTTGTCCACGGCAGCATGGCTCCAACCACAGCCGACGACCCCAGAAGCAACCATAGCGGTGAGCCCACGTCAAGCTGCTCAAGAGCCTAGTGGGCGACGCCCACAGCGGCCGGGGACAAGTGATGAGGCACCACTGTGAAGGTCAATGCGCGTACGGCGGCTTATTATACGTTATGATTAGAGGCCGAATTTTTAGACAATGAAAAGTGTGTTTTAGGCGCCAAAGACAGGCAGATAAAACACCGTTTTAGGCCTTCAAAATTATAAATATTGCACAACAAAGTTCATCGAAAATGCAAATTATTTAAAACAAAGATGTTGGTGATGAAGAAGCAAAAAAAGGGTGTTTAAGTTAGTACAAAGGCACCAATGGTTGAAAATAGGCATGCATTTCCCACGTCAGGCGCTGATTACAGATTTTCGTTTTATTGTCCAGTATTGTGAGTCTTGTCCGCCGTCCAACCACCCCTCTGCTGGGTTTATTTTGTTTCGTCGTGGCTGGGAAGGGCAGCGCAGAAGCAAATAACTAGACCACTGATACTCCAGAAGAGAGAGATGCCAGGTTTAATTGCTTAATTTCTACACTGCCGGTGAACTCCTCAGAGGACCTCTCACTAGGTTTGGGAATTTGGAGCTGACAAGCGCAAGAGATGTACTGGGCACTCGAGATCACGCCTGTTAAGATTTCGAATGCTATGTATCGCGAAAAACGCAAAACTTCTACTGAATGTCACTTGCCCTTTTCGCAGGCGTGCGCTCCAAGATGGAAGGAGTGACGTACAGCGAGGATTGGTCCTGCTTTTACGTCGCCCCCTTCCGTTGACATTGGTGATCTAACATCACTAACCATACTCTCTTCATCAGATCTTGGTGAAATGCTGGCTATATCTGAAGAAAGAGACAAAAAATGCCCTGTCTACTGAATATATCTGGCATTTTAAACGGTACTTCGTTAGGAGGGTTACACGGGAATTATTCTTAAGAGCGTTGAACGTGAACTTGTGTGTTCTGTTGTGTAGCATGAATAAGGAGTACTTTGGTGGTAGCTACCTGCTTCATATCATTCTGAAAGAAGTGCAATGACAAAGGGAAAAGAAAGATAGCGTTCTTTCTATGTCTTCCTTTTCCCTGAATTCTCACGGCGCCCTTTTATATTGAGTATCATGAATGAAAACTGAGAAAACTATTGAAACGCGCAAAAGAAATGTTAGCTGGCTATTATTTTCATTCTTGTTTCCGATGACCGCGACATGCTATTCACTAATAAGCCTTCGTTTCACGTCCACCTCGGTGGACCAGTGGCTATAGGGTGCTCCGCTGATGACCCGAATGTCACGAGATCTATTACGATCGCTGGGGTCACATCTAGATGTACGCCTGCATACTGCGCAATGTCAGTGCATGGTAAAAAACACAAGAGGGCTCAAATTTCTGGAGACCTCGACTACGGTATCCCTCGTCATGATATTGTGTTTTTTTCACGTAAAACCACTCATACTACCACTACTACTCTTAGCATTATATACTGCTACTTCTACTACCCCATTTCTCTTGCGTTTATCTTCTCGTCATTCCTGCATCGTGTCTTCGCCCATCTTGATGCGCCGTCTTGAGCGCAGTTTCAGCAGAGCGACGTCGTGTGTTGCGGTTACAATACATGATTCATCCCAACTTCTCCAAAAGTACGTCTACTGACTGATTTATCCCATAGAAATGGGTAATACACAACAGAGAACGCCGAAGCGACCCAACATCGATGGCGTACGTGCACGAGTAGGCTGGGGCAAGTCATGTGCGCGTGGCCTTGCTTGCACTTGATGTTCTTGGGGTGTTTGCATAATGTGATCCTCCAGCCCTGATACTGAAGAGAGTAGGGAAGGAATCACGCTCACGATGACTACACGGAGCGAGAGCCAAGAGAGTCAAGCTTGCCTCTTCGCGTCGTGGTGTTGTGGCTAGTAGCGAATCACTTTGCCAAATCACCGTGGTAGACTGCTTTTATTGGGCACGCAAGAAGTTCTAATGTCTAACTACAACTTCTCATGCCCACAAGAGAGGGGGCTTAAAAATGGCAGCATATCCACGGGGTGAATGATGGAGAGTGGGGCGAAGCATCCGTCCGTCCATTCGTTCTTGCTTCCATCCGTCCATGCGTCTGTCCACCCGTCCGTACGTGCGTCTGTTCGTGCGTCCACACGTCCATCTGTGCGTCCGTCCCTGCGTTCGCCCATGCATCCGCCCCTGCGTCCGTCCATGCGTTCATCAGTCCGTGCAGCCATCCGTTCGCCCGTCCATGCATATGTCTGTGTGTCCGTTTGTCCATCTATTCAAGACTCCAAGTGCCACCATTTCGCATCTTTTCATCACATATTCCGCATATAGAAGCACCGCCATCGAGCGGACATTTCAAGGACTAAACGAGAGATGGCACACGCACACTTTCTTACGGCTTGCGCTTCGTGTCTACTTCCCACCTATAACCACCTCGAGTTCATGGTATATACTAGTTCACTGTATTCATGGCACTGTGGCCCAACAATCGCTAAACCTTTGTAAAACGAAGGAGGCTACGCCCAGCGAGTATAACGTAGCAACCCTTTCTTGTCAGGTAGTGCTCAATGTACATGCCAAGGCTGCTAATGGGGAATCGGAGAAAGGAGAATTCGACTTTTAGTGAACGCGCACGCTGCGAATTTTTTATTGTTCAACAACGCAAATCTTTCACCGGCACCACTTTGCAGGTCGAAGCGTAAGACTGGTTACACACTACGACTACGACTACAAGAGACGAACGGGTGCCGCTTTAAGGAGCTTCGCCCCTAAAATAAATTACAAACAAAGCAAAAGCCTCGTACACATCACATTTTTTCCTGAAGGCGCTGCAGCAGATGGGTTACTATGTCAAATATAACACGCCTTCATTGATACAGCGCTTTTCTTCACTCTATAGGCCATTTCATTCAGTCATGAAATAACAAAGAATGAATTAGTACAAAGATTAGATGTAGTACCACATTCTAAAATTTTAAAGCAAATACCATTGCGCGAAGAGGACTGTTTAGGTACAATCATTTTCTAATAGAAGTTATACCATGAATGTTAGACATATGAGCTTTAACCGCAGATTAATTTGACGCGATGATAGTACTTCCCATCGTAGTTTGTTTTTTCATATTCTGGTACAGCTGTCAAATTTTGAGTATTGCCTCATGACAAACTTTGCAGCCGTGTTCTGTATTCTATACCGTTCGTCACTTAAAGATACGTGCCAAGGGATCTTATACGGCAGAAGGGTATTCAGTGATATATGGTGAACGTTTGCTAAATACACCGTTGATTGTCAACGTGCCAGTGCCTGCCTCAGGCTCCGCTGTATAAAGTATAACGATTTGGTGGCCTTCGCTACCACTGAATCAACATGAGCATTCCAGGAGTGGCCCATCCCCCATAGTTTTTCATTTGTTTACTGCCTACCCGTGGCTGCACAGAAAAATCTGCTCTTCATTAGTTTCTTCAGGAGACTGGGCATCTGTCTGTAGAAGACGGCGTTGGCCATAGACGCCCCTCTTAGTTCTATCTTTAGTTTTCTCTCCTCATTCCTCTGCAGACGCTGGTTTCATTTTGGGCTGCAGAAGTAGCGTCTTTTGCACTCCTCATGCTCCTCATCCGATTGCTGATGTATAGTGAACAGAGAGTGCCATTTAACTGCGGTTAGTGGTTCTTTTGCGGAATTTGTTAAACATACAGGACTTCATTGAGCCTAATACTGTTTGGACATATCAATGTTGCCTTTTCTACATGAATAACGATTTCAAACCATGCTCGAAAACAAAATTTGGGCTTAAATAGGGTATATATGCGCTTCTTTGAAAAAGAGGCATTTATAGGCGCTTATAGGCTTTAGGAAAAAACACCTAAAAAAGGCATATATAGCCACTATAAAAACCCCGCAAAAGCCCTCCTTAGCCTTTAATGCATGCTCATATATCAGAATGGCACGACAGGAACGCAAGTAACAAAATAGGCATTTGCCTATAATCCAGTCTCTAGTTATGAGATTATAAATAGCATATTACAGTTTTGTATTCTTTGTATAACTAAACTTGGAAAGAAAGGGTGTTATGTACTAGCTTCACATGCACATTTTATGGCTTATCACCAACGCAAGCAGCGGTGACTTGATCGCGAGTTAACAGCCATCATATAAAAGGACTGAGCGGCAATAAACGTACGTTTATTTTCCAAGTAAGGTTTCAACTGGTTTACTACAGAGAAAAAATAACAGCCTGGCGTCCCGTAATGCGAAATTGGTAACCAATTGTCCAACAAGACGAAGTCAGTAACGAGTGGGGCATTGAATGCTTGCGACCCATTACAAAAAGATATGCCATAATTCTTGATAGTGATCAGCCACCGCATTAACGAAGTGCCCATTATGCTTTATAAATCTATCGGTGTACCTGACATCTTTGAAAAGTGGTGAACAATGATGTAGTGGGTGCTTCTCAACTAGACGCCAATTGTTATTTGAGGCGTAAACATTGCAGGTGTTTTTTGTACTAGTAACTCAGGAGAGTGTACAACAGGTATTAAAATAGCCGCTCCTCCAGAATTTGATCTGCACTGCGCTTTCCGTGCAGGCATAAAATATTTAGGGGCGAAGCTCCTTTCGCTGTGAGGCTTACGTCCCGTCTTTGTAATAGTAGCCATCTCTCATTTAGTCCTTGGAAGGTCAGCGGGATGGCGGTACTTGTATATGATGAATATGTGATGAAAAGATGCGTGAGGGCGGTACTTCGAGTGTTCACTAGATGGGCGAATGGACAGACGATTGGACGGATAGCCAGATAGACGAATGGACACATGAGCACACGGACGCTTCACCGCGCTCATCATCATTCACTTCGTGGATATGCTGCCATTTTTAATGAGAATGCACTTCTTAGTCAGGCTATGTCAGGCGTCCGTCGGTATTCATTCACCACCCTCTCCCTTAGTAACAGCTATGAGAGAGGGCAGTACATGTAGAGTTCGAGATATTTGAAGTTGTGTCCTGTTACATCAAAATGCTTAGCTTCAGCTTTTGGTGTTTTCCTTGCGTCGTCCGCGCAAGGACCGTTTAATTCAACATTAACAGGTTGTCCTGTTTCGCCAACGTATTGTTAATGACATTATGAATATATATGTAGATAATGTTTTTGCTAGTACAGGTAAAACTACATTCGGTATGATAGACAGAAACACTCCTACTGCTTTGGACTATCATGTGCGCTCTTGAACGTGTTTGAATGTCTCGCGACTTGGACTGAAGCAAGGTATTATTGGGGCAGTAGAATGAGAGTTGACTTTCGCATGCACCAACATGTTCTAAATTTCCTAATTTGGTGATGCACGACCTAAAGAAAACATTTTTGGAGCAAACTACCTTGAAGACACCCTAAGCAAGGTCGCCCCGCCGCGGTGATCTAGTGGCTAAAGTACTGGCTAAGGCTGCTGACCCGTAGGTCGCGGTTTCCAATCCCGGCTGCGGCGGCTGCATTTCCGATGGAGGCGGAAATGTTGTAGGCCCGTGTGCCCAGATTTGGGTGCACGTTAAAGAACCCCAGGTGGTCGAAATTTTCGGAGCCCTCCACTACGGCGTCTCTCATAATCATATGGTGGTTTTGGGACGTTAAACCCCACATATAAATCAACCCTAAACAAGGTCCACAACAAAGCATGTAAACTAAGTAGAAAAAACAGCACCAGATAAAAAAACCTGTAGCACAACTCAACCATCCGCCAGCATTTACGACTAAATACTCAAATGTGCTCCGAAACATAAATAAGTAATACCGTCAGTCTTATCCATTACTGCTAAGCAACGAGTGTCCTATAAAAGCGTTTCCCGATGTACCAAAGGTTGTGTATTAACGCAATCGGAATTTCAAGGGCATGTTTGTGCATGCAAATGTGAACTCTCATTCTGCTGCCTAAATAACATCTTGCTCCTGTCCAAGATGCAAGACTTTTGAACACCCTCAACATAACATAATAGTGAAAAGTACTGGATGTGATTATGTCCATCATATAAAATCTAGTTTTACCTGCACTAGTGAAAGCGTTATCTACATGACCGAATGTTCATAATGCCATTAACAATTCATTGACGAAGCAGGACAGCCTTTTGAGGTTGGATATTCATCGCGCGGACACAGCGAGAAATGACCGAACGCAGTGGCAAAGTATTTATTGTAGCTGGACACAAACTCGACGATCTCAAACTCTACATACTCCAGTCCAACTCCTGCTACGCAACAGAGAGAAAATATACAGAGTCGTAACTTATTCTCAAGTTCAATACATTCCAGCTAGCAGGTATAAGAATTTCTAAAAAGACTCTTGAATGTATTCTCTATAGTACACAAAAAAAGAACAGCACTGCAAGTTAGGTGTTTCATCTAAGAATTTAAAACCGGCCATTGTTAATTTTTGACCACCGGTTCGACAACAGAAACTTCGTGACACGCCTACAAGCTTCCTTATTTTCTTTTTATTCATGAAATGCCTGCTCCTTCTTCACTTCTACAATTCTTCACCCCTCCCCTGCTTCTCCGCTTTCTCACATCCGCAAATGCATTGTTGCCCCTTCCCCCCTCCTACGCTAGGATGGAGTAGCGGGTACAGAGCGTAGACAGGCTAGCGCTGAAGAAATCAGTTCTGTTCCGGCCTTGAGGAAGACAAGTCCACTTGTCGAAGCGTCGTTTCAACATCACCCCTGTTAACGGAATTTTCATCGCAAACTTCCATGTTCCCATTTCTAATGTTTTACTTTCGTCTTATAGGGACTGCTATGAAAGAAGGTCCAACCAACTTATTTTTTTTTCTGCAATATGACGCTTGCATTTTTCGAAGCCATTTCAAGGACTGACATGCTTCCTTTTAAGATACTTGGCTGCAACTCAGAATTTCTGAATTGTAATTCGGCTGAAATCCTTAGTTTTTATTTATGCGAAGCCATTTCTAGTGGTTCCATGACAATTTGAGTGTTTTCATTCATCCATCCATCCATCCGTCGGTCCGTCTGCACACTAACACATCCAATCATCCATTCATTTATTCGCGGACGTCTGGGCTCTCTTGTTTTTACCTTTTTAACTTGTTTAAATCAATTCAGGACGACATAAGCACATGAAGGAACATCATCGATAGCTTTTTACATGAATAACGTAAAGTGCCTGTAGTGCACGTTATGAAACTTTTTTGCTCAGACGTGGGGCCCGTACCCGCACCACAGGTCTGCCGCTTTCGAGTATGCGGTACTCGTGATATTCAGATTGTTTTGGACACAAACTCATTCTGTCGTGTACTTGTCTATCTTGTCCTCATCTACCTGCACGATATCCTCGTGACCCTGCATTACATTAAGTAACCGTACACCTAGCCATCTTATTTACATGCATTGTATGAGGGAGCTACGAACAAAAATTTACTCTATCTTATTCTGAGAAATTTTACAGCACAGTACACAGAGCATGAAACAACGCATACATCACCATCCTGGGCATTTTTATTTACGCTGAACTGTCGTTTATTCTTCTTCAACTTCATTTGTAGAGATGTTCAAGCATATATCGCGCACATTGAAAAAAAATGACCCGTAATATATGAAATTGCACGTTACAGGAAAGTCAACCAACACTCGCGTCATGGCGAATGTTTCGAGCCCCCTGATTGAATGACACTTTCGAAGCTCTAAATGAAACATCACTTTTTGGCAACACAGGATCGCACTACAGATGAAAAAACAGCAACAAATTCATTGAGTTGTACAGGAATTGTGAGAGTTTTATTCAGCCGAACATTTGGCTTGCATGAAAATCGACATAGATATTTTTCAAGTGGTATAAGGCATCTCTTCCAACAGTATGTAGTGGTTCATGGCCCGCAAGTTGAACTAGCCTCGAAGTCCTAGATATGAACAAGAGAGAGGGAGGGGCAAAACATCAACCGGTTACAATATTGCGCACAACTTGGCGATATGTAGGTCACTGGAGGAAATGAATGGCTGCTTACATGTGAGTGGGTGTAGGCCAGTGTGTGAACCATGATTCGCAAAGGTAACTGTCAGAACACACGAGGCACAGGAAGACACAGCTGGAGCGGAACATGTGTGTTCCAGTGCGCCGTGTGGTTTCATTGTTCCTTTTCTAATCGTAACGGTGGCTATTTATACTGCATATGAAAATACTGCTGCTTATGAATTAAACCCATAAAACAAAAAGAACTGCAAACGCCATATGCAATCTTTATATATCATCATCATCATCATCATCATCATCATCAGCCTGTCTACGTCCACTGCAGGACAAAGGCCTCTCCCATGTTCCGCCAGTTAACCCGGTCCTGTGCTTGCTGTTGCCAATTTATACCCGCAAACTTCTTAATCTCATCTGCCCACCTAACCTTCTGTCTCCCCCTACCCCGCTTCCCTTCTCTGGGAATCCAGTTGGTGACCCTTAATGACCAGCGGTTATCCTGTCTACGTGCTACATGCCCGGCCCATGTCCATTTCCTCTTCTTTATTGCAGCTATGATATCCTTAACTCCCGTTTGTCCCCTAATCCACTCTGCTCTCTTCTTGTCTCTTAAGGTTACACCTACCATTTTTCTTTCCATTGCTCGCTGCGTCGTCCTCAATTTAAGTTGAACCCTCTTTGTGAGTCTCCAGGTTTCTGCTCCGTAGCTAAGTACCGGCAAGATACAGCTGTTATATACCTTCCTCTTGAGGGACAGTGGCAATCTACTTGTCATAATTTGAGAGTGCCTGCCGAATGTGCTCCACCCCATTCTTATTCTTCTAGTTACTTCAGTCTCGTGGTTAGGCTCTGCGGTTATTACCTGCCCTAAGTAGACATCGTCTTTTACAACTTCAAGTGCACTATTACCTATCGCAAAGCGCTGCTCCTTTCCGAGGTTGTTGTACATTACTTTCGTTTTCCGCAGAATAATTTTAAGACCCACCTTTCTGCTCTCCTTGTCTAACTCCGTAATCATGAGTTGCAATTCGTCCCCTGAGTTACTCAGCAATGCAATGTCATCGGCGAAGCGCAGGTTACTGAGGTACTCTCCGTTAACTCTTATCCCTAACTGTTCCCATTCTAGGCTTCTGAAAACGTCCTGTAAGCACGCAGTGAATAGCATTGGGGAGATTGTGTCCCCCTGCCTTACGCCCTTCTTTATTGGTATTCTGTTGCTTTTTTTATGAAGCTCTATGGTAGCAGTTGATCCCCTGTAGATTTCTTCCAGAATGTTTATATATATTTCATCTACGCCCTGATTCCGCAGTGTCTGCATGACGGCTGATATTTCTACTGAATCAAACGCCTTCTCGTAATCTATGAAGGCTATGTATAGTGGTTGGTTATACTCTGAGCATTTCTCTATTACCTGATTGATAGTATGAATGTGGTCAATTGTTGAGTAGCCTGTTCTAAATCCTGCTTGTTCCTTTGGTTGATTGAATTCCAATGTTTTCTTTACTCTGCTAGCAATTACCTTTGTAAATAGCTTGTATACTACAGAGAGCAAGCTGATCGGCCTGTAATTCTTCAAGTCCTTGTTATCTCCTTTCTTATGTATTAAGATGATGTTAGCGTTCTTCCAAGACTCTGGTACTTTTCCCGTCAGGAGACACCTCGTAAATAGAGTGGCTAGTTTTTCTAACACAATCTGTCCTCCATCTTTCAGCAGATCTGATGTTACTTGATCCTCACCAGCAGCTTTGCCTCTGTGCATGCTCTCCAAAGCTTTTCTGACTTCTTCTATCATTACCGGTGGGGTGTCGTCTGGGTTACTGCTAGTTCTTATAGTATTAAGGTCGTGGTTGTCTCGGCTACTGTACAGATCTCTGTAAAACTCCTCCGCTATTTTAACTATCCTATCCATATTGGTAGTTAATTTGCCTTCTTTGTCCCTTAGTGCATACATCCGCCTTTTGCCTATCCCAAGTTTCCTCTTCACTGCTTTGACGCTTCCTCCGTTTTTTAGAGCGTGCTCAATTCTCTCCATGTTATACCTTCTTACATCGCATACTTTACGTCTAATAATCAGCTTCGAAAGCTCTGCCAGTTCTATTTTGTCTGTTGTACTTGACACTTTCATGATTTGACGCTTCTTAATTAGGTTCTTCGTTTCCTGGGAAAGCTTGCCGGTGTCCTGTCTAGCTACCCTGCCTCCAACTTCCACTGCACACTCCGTGATGATACTTGTCAGATTATCATTCATTGTATCTACGCTAAGGTTGGTTTCCTCGCTAAGAGCAGAGTACCTGTTCTGCAGTGACACTCTGAATTCCTGTACTTTCCCTCTCAGTGCTAGCTCATTGATTTGCTTCTTGCGTATCAGTTTCTGTCGTTCCTTCTTCAAGTCTAGGCGGATTCGAGCCCGTACCATTCTATGGTCACTGCATCTTACCTTGCCAACCACTTCCACATCCTGCACGACTCTTGGGTGTGCAGTCATTATAAAGTCTATTTCGTTCTTATTTACACCATTAGGGCTCCTCCATGTCCACTTGCGGTTTTCTCGTTTTCGGTAGAAGGGATTCAAAATACGCAGATTATTGCGTTCTGCGAATTCTACTAGTAGCTCTCCTCTGGCGTTTCTAGTACCGATGCCATAATCTCCTACTGCCTGGTCTCCAGCCTGCTTCTTCCCTACCTTTGCATTAAAGTCGCCCATTACTATAGTATACTGTGTTTTCACCTTACTCATTGCCGATTCCACGTCTTCATAGAAGCTTTCAACTGAAGCGTCATCATGGCTGGATGTAGGCGCGTAAGCCTGTACTACCTTCATTTTGTATCTTTTATTCAGTTTAATTACAATGCCTACCACCCTTTCATTAATGCTATAGTAATCCTCTATGTTGCCAGCTATGTTTCTGTGAATTAGGAACCCTACTCCCAGTTCTCTTCTGTCTGCCAAGCCCCGATAGCAAATGACGTGCCCATTCTGTAGCACAGTATAGACCTCATCTGTCCTCCTAACCTCACTCAGCCCTATTATATCCCATTTAATGCCTTCTAGCTCCTCGAATAATACAGCTAGACTTCCCTCACTAGATAACGTTCAAATGTTAAACGTTGCTAAGTTCAAGTTCCAATGGTGGCCTGTCCGTATCCAGAGATTCCTAGCACCCTCTGCTGCTTTGCAGATCTGACCGCCGCCGTGGTCAGTTGCTCCGCAGCTGGTGGGGACTGAGGGCCGTGAGTCAATTGACGAATGCCTACGGGAGGGGGTGGCCAGATACTGCACCAGGGTGGCCAATCCTTCTCTGGTGAGATCAGCATTTACAAACTGGTTGTTGGAGCTGGAGATAGCCAATACAGTAGATGGCTACCAAGGCTTTTATATGAGAATTAGAGATGCTGATATTTTACCACATAGTATGACGTCTTCAAGCTATTCCGGGTGTGTAATTACGCGTATTCAGTAATAATTGATATGAACTAAAATGAAAATTTCCATAAAATATGAACTGACCCATGCACGTTACGTAATTTGATGAAGTTACGCTACTTGACACAAGACTAAACATTCTGCGCGATAATTCTTGTCCACAAGACGAGCAGACTTCACAGACGCATCTAATGTTAAAGACTCGTTCAGCTTAGAGACCACACCATGGTGATAATATTCAAGGAACGATAATATGATAAGTTGTGTAAAATAGTAAACTGCCTCGTCCAATGAAGCCTACACAGTAAATTAATAGACTGCGCATAGATGAGGGGGTCCAACTCAAGTGGCTAACAAGCAGCATCTGTGACCATCTTCGTATGTTTCCTCAGAACATAGGTATTTGCTTACAGCCACCATAAGTTATAATCGTCTAGGAAACTTTTCATCAGAACCACTGTCCTCATGTAAACTTTAACAGCTCTTATTACCTATACTTTGAAACCCTCCGTTCCGAACAGATAAGAGATATATATTTTGGTTCTAGCTTGGTTCCAGTTCTGGAAAGTTACGAAGCTAGCTTTTCGGGTTCTCGTTCAGCACTGATCCAAATTACGATTGGCGTGCGGTTGTCGGTTGGGGTTCCGGTTCGGTTCGACAGACTGCTGACAACGTCCCCTAATTACCCTTTCTCGGTATAGGAAGCCTTCAGTTTCTTTACAAACCACGTAAACTGAAGGATTGTATTCGATGCACTTGCCTCTGACACACGAAGACCCGCCGCAGGGTTTGGGGCAGCACTCAAGCCCCCTGCGGGCACACTGCCTGGGTGTGCACCTGGAGAAGGAGCAGTCGCTGACCTGTCCAGACGTGGGAGGACAACGGCCCAGCACGGGTGCAGAGATGGCGCACAGGAGCATCAAAATGGCCAGGGTAGCTTTGCAGTTCATGGTGGAGTGGAGTGATGCGACTCGGTTCGTTTGCGTCGGTTGCGAAGGCCTGCGAGTTTCTGGAAGCTGCCTACAAACTAGCTTGTCTTATAGGCATCACAGCCTTACCAGTCGCTTGCGTCACCGTACAATAGACCGGTTCTATTTAAGAGTCCGATGACTGTGACCCAGCGTGCGAGATTTGTCGTCCCACACGGAGCTAAGAGCAATTTTTGTTTTGATTCGCGTTGAATAGGTTTATTTCCCGGGCCGACCACGTGCGCAGGAGTTGCATTGTTTTGTTGAAACTAGTGCCAGCCCCAAGAAGCCGGAAGGTTTGCTTGCCATGTCTGGCCTGGAGCAACACCAATGACCGGCGGCGTTTGCGACGTGCCTTCTTGCCAGGGCGTGTACACGTGACGCCGTACACTGTGGTGGAGAGAAGGAAGCGTTCTTGGACGGAAGCCTGAGGCATTTTAGACACCAGCATTCAATGTCAAGGCAGGCTGCAATGAATGACTCTCTCGCCAAATACTGCTTAAGAAAAAAAATGGTGGGGGGGAAACATAGTGGTTTTAGAGTCGCTCAGCCTTTTCAGCTAATGAATTGTGGAAATCGATGTTTTTGGTGCTAGAGATTTCGTTATTTTTGTCTTACTTAAGTTGTTTGACGCATTACGGTGGAGGGGATATTAATGCAGGCGTCAGATGTCGAAACCTAAAGACGTGGTATAAACAGACAGTTTTTCAATGATTGTGGGAGTGCAGAAAACCTACGTGATCAGCTTATAGATTGATGTTGCATTTGGTGCGCTTGCAACAAGAAAGCTTAATGTATGATCACAACTTTCTAACGCTGCGCCTATTCGTTGCTTTTTGCGGTTGCTCCCCTGTTTAAAGCACTTGCAGCTTTTGTAAAGAAAGTTTGACATTAGTTGATTTAACTTTTATACTAGGTACTAAAGTAAGTGCGCTAAGTTTATTTCACGGATGGGCTCCGCTGTCATCATATTAGGCCGGTAGCCTTGCCGTTTTGTGAGTTCAACAGTTAAACGAACACTTACACCTGAAAACTGATGAGATGGAGCATTCCACGTTTCTAACTTCATCAAACCACGTTGATATGTGTAAGAATAATAAAAAAAACACCTGTTGAATAGTTCAAGATGGCGGTTCGCATGTGTTTTACGCAAATTCTCCTTAAAGCCTAAGAATGTATTACTAGATTTAGTAAATGATTATGATATCTTAAAGTGCCTATTCAGTAGTTCTGATAAGTTTATAAAAACGCACAAAAGAGATACAGTACGCCACGCATTGAGGGAGAAGCTCGAACTTATCTTCGTCTATAAGAGGTGCTCCTTGAACCGCTGCCTTACCCTATAATATACGCTATAACCTATATGCGCTCGAGCACGCGCATGCACATGAAATATACCACTCATTTACGTGCCCTGTAAACTTTTAAACACGAGCATTTCTTACCGAACTTTGGCGAATTCTATCTATCTATCTATCTATCTATCTATCTATCTATCTATCTATCTATCTATCTATCTATCTATCTATCTATCTATCTATCTATCTATCTATCTATCTATCTATCTATCTATCTATCTATCTATCTATCTATCTATCTATCTATCAATCTATCTATCTATCTATCTATCTATCTATCTATCTATCTATCTATCTATCTATCTATCTATCTATCTATCTATCTATCTATCTATCTATCTATCTATCTATCTATCTATCTATCTATCTATCTATCTATCTATCTATAGCCGCCTACAACTTTAAGCTCTCTTGGCCGTTTCGATAATGGGATCTTTATAAAAACTGGTATGGCATAAATTGACGGCATGTTGAGCATAAGTGGCTAGTGACAACATGACAATCATGACATTTCATGCTTTTGCTGTGCTTTGGTGGTTTAATTCACATGACATATTGCAAAGCTGGTATGGTATGACATGACTGCATGGCGAACTTAAATGAGAGGCCGCAACGTGTAAATCATGACATGCATGTTATGTTAATCATGACTACACACCACGGTCATGGTGGGTTCGCAGCCGTACTGCGAGCTTCACAGATACCAAAGTCGGCATTACTTTACGTGAATGAACGAGGAAGGTATATGACTGGTGGAAACATGATAATCATGAGAAGCGTGTAATGTAAAACATGGCTACATACAACGCTCATGATGCGTTTCCCATCTTTTCGCTAGCTTCACATATACAAAATTTGGTATTATGAGACGTGAATGAATTACGAAGGTATATGAGTGATGGAAACATGATAATTGTGTCACGTAAGAACAAGACACGCAGAAGGGTGTTTCAGAGGTGAGAGCGAGCACAAAGTATGGTGATAAGTGGTGACTGTGAATGGCTGGCTGTACAAACAGAAACTAAATTTTCGGACTGGCCAAACGAGTGCCCCAAATTGATGATGGTGATGATGTTTGATGGTGCAAGGGCCATTTCAGGGCCAAAAAGCACCAGTTCATTTTATTTGATTATGATAAGCGGCTGTAGAAGGGCCATAAAATTCTTCGCGCTAAGGCGGGTAAAAAATAGAAGTAATAAAATCATGACCATGCCGCGAAATGTGTGATGTTAATGGGTGACAAAACTTGTGATAATAAAAACGATGGTGGACATGTATGGCATTAGCACGAAAGCCTCACTCGTTCACACCCTTGCGTCGAAGGGCCGTGAGGCAAGTGCTTTGTTGAGTGTAGCCAACGCAGCGCAGGCTTCTCTGGAGAGGTCATGCTACAGAATGCCCGGGTATATGATAGGAAAAATACGAACTTCTCTTAAAAATGCTAACAATGATTTATGTGTAAAAAGTGGTTCCCTACCGACAAACATTGCTGGATGGAGTGGTATCTGTTGTCGGTAGGGTAACTGAAAATGTCTTCTCAGCGTGTCTAATTCTTTACAGTGGATTAGAATGTGAAGTACGGTGAGTGCTGCTCCATATCTATCACACAAAGGTGGATCGCCACCGAGCAGAAGAAATGGATGTGTTGTGTGTGTATCTCCTGTTCTTAACCTTGTAAGGATTACTTCTGTGTGGTGCGACTTTGATACTGGCGTCCAATGACCGAATTGCGGCTTGATGACATGCAATTTATTACCTGTGTGTGTGTGTCCTATGTGCTCTGCCAATGACACCTGAGCCTTGATTTTAGGGAAGGTTTGAGGGCAGGAATTGGTATTAATGTAATGAAAGTGGTTTTGTTGGTGGATCCAGCTAGCTGGTTCACCAGAACGTTGCCTTGAATTTCGCGGTGTCCTGGCGCCCAGCAGACTATGACATGCTGCTTAGATGAGTAGACTGTGCATAAGAGCGACTAAAGCAAGACAAGGACAGGTTTTTGTGCTTTTTAGGAGTTTTCAGAGCTTTTTCTACGCTGAGGAAATCTGTATATATTATTGATTTCCGTAGTTCTATTTGTTTATTGTGTTTGACGACCGCAAGTATCGGATGAGCTTTGCGGGTGAAAATGCTTTTATTCGAGTGCAGAACGCCGGCTTCCGAGAAGGATGGGCCGACAGCTGCGTACAAGACAAAAGTGTTGGACTTTGAAGCATCCATAAAGAACTCAGGACATGTGTATTTCTGTTGTAGTTCTAGGAAGTATGTCTAGATATGTGAGCATGCTTCATAACCTCCAAGAAAGACACATCACAATCTAGTACCTGTCATTGCCACGTTGGCAGGCATACTGCGGAAGCCATCAAACGTTGTTGAAGGGGCACACCGGTTTCCTTCGCTGGGCCCTTCACACGGTGGGAGTAGGGCTGTCTCATAGAAGGCCGTTCCTCAAACACAGCATGGCTTGTCATGTCATTAATTGTGGAATGTGATGGGTGATCCTTGTCTGCATTTACATTAGGATACTATTTAAAAGACATGTCACATATTTGTAGGTGGAGCGACCATTCGTTGAATTCCACATATAGGCTGTCCACAGGGCTAGTGCGAAAAGCACCCGTAGAGAGGCGGATGCCTAGAGGATGAACAAGGTCAAGTATTTTAAAGGCAGTAGGTGTCGCAGACTGATATGCTATAGCCCCATAGTCTAGGCAGGTATGTATGAGACTTTTTTACAAATTTATTAAACACTTCTTGTCACTTCTCTACATAGTGCATGACAAAACCTTTAGAACGTTCATAAATGTCATGCCCTTGTTTTTTAAATATTTGATGTGTGGTATGAAGGTTAGCTTCGTGCTCAAGATTAGGCCTAAGAGATTGTGTTCGGTATTAACAGAAAGACGTTGCCCATGCAGTTTAATATCGCGTTTGGAATGAATGCCTCTCTGGAGAACAAGACACACGTGATTTTCTGTGCATTTAGTCGCAACCTGTTTTCTTCAGCCCAACCGGGGACTTTGTTCAAACCAAGCTGAACCTGGCGCTCACACATGGCCAGATTGCAAGATATAAAGCCAAGCGTGACGTCGTCGACATATGTACAAGAAAACATATTGCGAGTGATGGGCAAGCGCATCGAATTCATTTTGATAATAAAAAAAGTGTGCAACTAAGTACACCACAATGCGGCATGCCTGTTTCTTGGACAATTGTTTGGGAAAGGACGCTGCCTACTCGAACTTGGAAGTTCCGGTTCGACAGGTAACTTTCGGTTATAATAAGCATTCTGCCACGCACGCCAAGGTAGGGCAGGTCTCTTAGGATTCCAAAGCGCCATGTTGTATCATATGCCTTTTCGATATCGAGGAACACAGAGAGAAATATTGCTTATGAACAAAAGCGTTTCTAATCTGTGCTTCGATGGTGGTCGGTGTGGGATCTACCATTTCGAAACCCGCACTGAAATGGGTCGAGCAAATTCGTTTCAAGAAAATGTACAAGTCGGCAGTTTATCGGTATGTTATCGAGAAGTTTGCATAGGAAGCTTGTAAGCGCAATAGGCCAATAACTGAAAAATGAAGAAGGGTCCTTCCTGTGTTTCAATATGAGGATAACAATAGCCTCTTTCCAGGAAATAGGGATGGCGCCAGAAAACCAGATAACATTGTACAAACAAGGTAAGGTTTTTTGTGTTCCGATCGGTAGGTTTTTTCATCATTTCGTAAACCACACGGTCAGAACCTGGAGCGAAATCACTGCAGAAGTTCAGTGATATTTGGAGCCCAGGTAAGCTGAAAGCTTGGCTGTGCGCCTCGCATCTTGTACATTTGTGTTCAAGTTTTTCTTTTCTATTTTCGTTCTGTATCTTTAGAGAGCGTCAGTATAATGCGACGAGCTGGACACCCGCTTGAAGTGTGCGCCGAGGAAGTTCGCATGATCTTCCAAGGTGTCACCCTTGGTGTTTACAAGTGGTGGTGTGTGTGCTTGTCTTCCTGCTACCCTACCAACAATGTTCCAGACTTTTGCCTCCTGTGTATAAGAATTGATCGCTGATAAAAACCTCTGACAGGTTTCTCTTTTGGCCTGCCGACGCGTTCTCCGGGTCTGAGACATCATTTTCTTAAATATGTCAAGATTTTCGGCAGTCAGTGAGTTCCGAAACAACCACCATGCTTTGTTTTGCTGCTTGCGGCATTTCGGCACTCAGTGTTCCACCGCGGCACACGCCGTTTCCCAGGGTGTCCATTTGTTTGTGGGGTGCATTTTGTTGCAGCATCAATCAAAAACACCGTGAAGTAGTTGACAGCAACATCAATGCTTAAAGTACATATGTCACTCCAACCTAGAAGAGCGATGGTGTAAAACTGTTCCCAGTCGGCTCTGTTTATGAGCCATTTGGGAACACGTGGTGGACACTCAGTTACTGTAGTTGTGCTCAACACAACGGGGAAGTGGTCACTTCCGTATGGATGGAGTTGAGGTATGGAGTTGAGGCACAAGAGGCGGAGATACTAGGCTTAGGTTAATGGAGGAGCAGGTATTATTAGCGAGATTATAATAGGTTGGTTCTTTTCGATTCAGACGACACGCGCTCAACGATAGAAAGAACTGTTCAATCAGTCAACCTCGCGCGTCGCAACGAGAGTCACCCCATAGCCTGCTATGTGCATTCAAGTCTCCAAAGAGAACACAAGGCTCCGGAAGTTCATCAATGGAAGATTGTAGGTCATATTTTTGCAGCTGGTAGCTTGAAGGAATGTAAATAGTGCCAATTGTGATCAGTTCATCAAAAAGAACAGCTCGAACAGCCACTGCCTCAAAGAACGTTTGCAGTTGTAAGTGTGTGCATGCAATCCCTTGATGCACGATAATGGCAACACCTCCGGATGATGTCATGGCATCATCACGGTTCTTTCGGAAATAAGGTATTACCGAAAAAAGTTGGCGTGTTTTGAATTCAGGTGTGTTTCTTTTACACACAGCACTTTTGGTGAGTGTTCTTGTAAATGTTCTTGGATTTCGTCAAGGCTTCTGAGAAGGCCCCTGACGTTCCATTGTATAATTTGAGTGTTCATGGTAAATGTAAAGTAGTGCTGGGTGTACGAAAAGCAAGGGGCTGTTAAGGCGGGGTGATTCAGTTCATGTAACAGGGCCGTCACCAGGCCCTGTTATCTGCTTTTTTGTTTTCTTGGCACGCCCCAAAGAGCCACACCACTCTTTCGGCACCATGGGTACCGATGTATCCATTGTCCCCTCAGAGGCGCTGGAAGTCCGTACGTGCGAGCTGTGGGCCTTGCCTGGTGAGGTAAGGCCTTCAGACCGGAGGACCCTGGAGTCTGTGGTCTCTATTCCGGAGTCGGCGGTGTAGTGTGGACTACAGCTGCCTTGGGGTCAGGTGCCACAACCGCTGGCTCGGTATGCGCGGGCCGAAGGAGTGGCGAGCGCTGGTGCGGCGGTGACTCCTGACGCACCGCATCAGCATATGTAGGTCCATAGAATGGTGAGACTCTTCACCATGTTTGCTTAAATAAATGTTCTCCTTCACCTTCAATGTAATGATCTCTTTTTCTTTATGCCAGTACGCGCAGGAGCGTGAATATGCAGCATGGTTTTCGTCACAGTTTACGCACTGTGGTGGTTGTTTGCAGTTTTCAGACACATGGCCTAGGACTACATATTGTGCACAAGTCTGGCGACCACGACAGCTTTTAGAGCTATAGCCATACGTTTGGCATTGGAAGCAACAACGAGGTCTTGGTATGTATGTACTGATTGAAGTCTTCGTGTACCCAGTTTGAAAAGTTGCTGGCAGATTACTGGAAGCGATTGAGAGTATTAGGTGTTTAGTTGGTGTTTCTTGTTGTCTCTTCTGATGATTATCCTTTGTACATTGGTCACATTCTGACTCTTCCATCCCTCCAGAAGTTCGGCTTCAGTCAGGCCAAGCAAATCTGCGTTAGATACGCCTCCAGGAGCTGTGTTCATTGATCGGTGTGGTCTACAGTGATTGGAGTAGCTTGTGATTGTGTAGATTGTGTAGATTGTGTAGGAAAGATTGTGTAGCTTCTCAAACTGTTCTTTTTCTCGAACTTCGAGGAGGAGGTCTCCGCTGGCCATTTTGCTAGCTTTTTACCCGGCCCCCAGAGTTTCGGTAAGGCACCTGGCAAGTACAAAAGGAGACACAGTTCTGGCTTGCTTGCCACTTTTCTCACTGTGTATAACATGAAAAGCGGGAAGTTTTCATATGATCGATTGAAAAAGCCAAAGTCTTCGGTGCGTACGCGCTATAAGGCGGTATGACCACCTAACAGTAGAAAAGCTGTATGCAGGCCTGTTCAGTTTTCTTCAAAAACGTTACGGCCACCCACCACAGAGTCCAATGAGGGCCCGCTACAAGTTTGCGGATGCTAAAGCCTGCAGATGCCAGCCGTACAACGCTACTATAACCCAATGCGCCTAGACCAAGGTAAACTATTTGCACAGGGTTAACCCTACCAACCAGGAAGCTTAGAAGTAAACAGAAGATAGTAGAAGACAGGATAGATAAAAAGTGAGAGATAAAGATGAAGATGTAGGGAGGGAAAAATAGGAAAAGGTGACTGCCGATTTGCCCTGGGTAGGCCAGCCCAGAGGTACAGTCTACGTGAAGCCAAGGCAAAAGGGGTGTGTTGCCTGTGCTGGAGGGCCTTATAGGTCCTATCACCCGGCGTCCACTCAATCCCCAAGATCCTCCTTTTCCCGAACACGGCAAAGTCACACACTTCTATGCGTGGGAGGGAGTCGAACAACCTACCCCGTTGGCTCGGGTTCGTTGTGTCGCTACACACCAAAGGCCGGCGTAAGCAGACGCCCCTGCGGGGAGTGCCCCAAATTCACGTTCAGTGATTGAATACTTCTACTTCTACTACTGTTTGCGTAGACAGAAACACGGTCGTGTCCTTGTTGTTTCTGGGCCAGGATTGCCCCGACGTTAGAGCCACTTGCGTCGGTACGCACTTCTGTCGGTGCTGATACGTCTAATTGAGCTATGATAGGTGGAGAAGTCCATTGTGCACGTCCCCAATTTTGTGAAAGCGGCTGATACGTGCATTATGCATTATTTATCGTTTCACCGAGACAGTCTGAGTGCTGACGATGAGGCCAATGCTTTGTGGGCGAGATTCCAGATCATTATCTTGCACTGTGTAAAGTGATTTGTACTACAAAAAAAGATAAGAAATAAGTGTCAGTTGACGTGAGGGACTACTGTCTGAAGCGAAAAATAGAAAGGCAAAGGAAAACGAAAAAAGTGTCAAATGATAACTGCACTATCTGCACAACTGCGGATGAAGCTTGGTCAAGCAAAAAAGAAATATTACAAGAAAACAATTACGGACTTCTTGGTGTCTTCTTCACAAAGTTTTGGCGTCACTTCTTATAAGCCGCTCCGAGTCAATACAGCATTGTCGTTGACGACGAGACCATTACATACTGTTCGAAAATTACCTGCTACCATAATAAGCTCTTCCAATCCTTCTTTTAAAATGTTTCTAGCTGTACTATTCCTGCTACACTTACACCATTTTCACACGTGTCAGATATGGCAGAATTACGATTCAGCTATGAAAGTTCACTGTCGCCAATTCTAAACTATAAAAAAACTGTTGGCCCAGAAAAAATTCCGAATGCTTTTTTGCGAAGATACACTGAATGGGTTACTCGGTACTTGGAAATTATCTTTAATGGATCCTTGCAACAGAAACAAGTCTCAGACTACTGGCTTGTTGCAAAAGTTGTTCCGATACACAAAACCGGAGATAAACAGAACATTGAAAGTTGTTGACCAATTTATTCAACTTGCGTCTGCTGCAAACTCCTTGAACACATGGTATTTAAATCAATAAACAAGTATCTAGAAAACATGGAAGGACTACATTCAAATCGACATGGCTTCCAGCAAAAACTGTCAACTGTAAGGCAGCTTCTTGAAACCATTAACGACCTCTCAAAGGCAATAGATAATGATGAACAGGTTGATGCATTATGCCTTGATTTTTCAAAATGCCTCTGATAGGGTTCCCCTTAACGAGAAAATTATTAACCTTAAACGGCTTGGAATAAGTAGCAATGTGGGGAAATGAATAATGTCGTATCTGTCATGTAGGACACACTACGTGGACATAAACGGCCACCATTCGGATAGTTTGACAGTTACTTCCGGTGTGCCACAAGGTTCTGTTTTTGGGCCAGCATTATTTCTGACTTATATTAACGATATTTGTTCTGATATGAGTGACGATGTTATTGTGCGGCTATTCGCGGACGATTGTTTAATTTATCTGGAAATATGTACCCACAGTGATGAAAAAATTCTCAGTGATGCGCTGACGTCTGTTGAAAAGTGGTGTGCAACTTGAAAAATGCAGCTAAATAGAGAAAAACAAGCTGTTGTTTTACGCGTTACCAACAGAATTAGGCATGCCCTATATTTTGATTAATAACGAAGTAGCACTGTACTATCCACGGTTAACATAGTCAAATATTTAGGAGTGGCAACAACTAAGGACCTCAACAAGACTCAACACACGCTAATGTTTGTTCAACCGATGAAAGGAAGCTATGGCTCTTAAGTCACAAATTATTGATCGCTCCACACAAGAAAAGTTAACAGCATATTTAGCAATAGTTAGACCTGCATTAGAATATGCATGCATCATATGGGACCCTTATCAGAAAGTACTAATCAATAAAGTTGAGAGCGTACAAATAGCGGCTAGATTTATTCTTTGAAGATATTCTCGAACTGATTATGTGATAGAGATGCTGCAACAACTAATCTTACGCACCCTTTGGGAACGCCGTCGTATAGCCAGAGTGAAATTTTTGTTTTTGCTTTCTCGAAATACATTAACTTTGATGTAGCCAAGTACCTCGTTCCACGACATGTTCAGAACCTGTGAAGTGACTACCGCAGTAACTTTCGAATTCCCAAATCTCATGTAAAAACATACGCATACTCCTGTTTTTCTAGAAACATAAAAGACTGGGGTGTTTTATCGGAGGCTGAACGTAATCCTGAAACTTTAGAAAAAATTAAAATAAAAACAACAGAATATTTTCTTAGTAAAGTATCGCGAGTGCCAGCTCTTTTTCTTAATCAATTTGATTGAGTGTACGGAATCACACAAATTTCATGAGACATTTATTTCAGTATTGTGATGCCTAATGCTCTGCAGCAAATGATGTAATGTGTGGGTAATGTAGGTGGTAGTGGAAATTAGTTTGATGTAAATATTTAGTACTTCCTTTTTTTGGTCTGTGCATTGCTTTTTTGTGTTTGACATGAGAGCTAGTATGTCAGATTTTGTTCACGGTTCATATGGGATGGCACATTGTGTTTTTAAGATTTTTTTGTGTAAGGCGGGCCTTGCTATATCATATAAACAGTGGCTAGCTTTATACTCCACCCCTGTAACGGCCCAATGAGCCAGCAGTGCCTGGAAATAAAAATAAATAAATAAACAAATCAACAATTGACGTATGCATGTGGGAGGTAGTGGCCAGATAATGCACCAGGGTGGCCAATCCTTCTCTGTTGGTTTTCTGTAAAATTAATCTACAGAAAACGAAAGTAATATACAACAACCTCAGAAAAGAGCAGCGCTTTGAGATAGGTTATAGCGCACTTCAAGTTGTAAAAGACTATGTCTACTTAGGGCAGGTAATAACTGCGGAGCCAAACCACGAGATTGAAGTATCTAGAAGAATAAGAATAGGGTGGAGCACGTTTGGCAAGCACTCCCAAATTATAACAGGTAGATTGCCACTATCTCTCAAGAGGAAGGTCTATAACAGCTGTATCTTGCCAGTACTTAGCTACGGAGCAGAAACCTGGAGACTTACAAACAGGGTTCAGCTTAAATTGAGGACGACGCAGCGAGCAATGTAAAGAAAAATTGTAGGTGTAATCTAAAGAGACAAGAAGAGAGCAGAGTGGATTAGGGAACAAACGGGGGTTAAGGATATCATAGTTGAAATCAAGAAGAGAAAATGGACATGTGCAAGGCATGTAGCGCGTAGACAGGATAACCGCTGGTCATTAAGGGTAACTAACTGAATTCCCAAAGAAGGCAAGCGAGTTAGGGGGAGACAGAAGGTTAGGTGGTCAGATGAGATTACGAAGTTTGCGGGTATAAATTGGCAGCAGCAAACACAGGACCGGGTTAACTGGCGGAAAATGGGAGAGGCCTTTGTCCTGCAGTGGACATAGTCAGCCTGATGATGATGATGATGATGATGATGATGATGAAATAAATAAATAAATACATAAATAAGCAGTTTCACCTGATTTCGGAACGAATCTGCTTGCTCAGGGCCCCAGTTAAAGCCAGCGTTTTCCTTGAGGAGTTGTGTGAGAGAGCATGAGACGTCGGCAAAGTTCTCAGCAAAGCGGCGGAAGTAAGAATGGAGGCCAAAAAACTGTGAATGTCTTCGGCACAGGTTAGTACAGGGGAATATTTTACTGCCCATACTTTCTCTCCAACAGGGCAAACACCAACAGAATCAACGAGATATCCGAGCAACGAAGTGTCAGGATGGCCGAAGTGGCAGTTTTTCAAATCAAACGTTTGAACACGTTGAGGGCATTGCATAAACCGAATGACATGACTGTAAATGGATAAAGGCAGTCTGAAGTGATAAACACCGTCTTCTCACAGTCCATGTAATCAACGCCAGTTTCCCAGTAGCCAAAGCGAAGGTCGATTGAAGAAACATACTTAGAGCCGTAAAGGCTGTCCAGGCGATCGCCTACGCCTGGAAAAGGGTAGGCGTCCTTTTTCGTGATCTTGTTCAAATGCTGATGATCGACGCGATATCTCCCGCTGTTGCACTTCATCTTAACAAGTATTTTAAGGGACGCCTATGGGCTGCAGGCAGGCTCGATATTACTCCGACAAAGCACTTTGTCTACTTCCTGTTGGGTAATACGTCGATTGGTATGGGAAACGCGGTAGGCTCACCGACCGATGGCACACACGTCATCGGTGCCAATTCGATGCTTAACAACGGACGCTTGACCAACGGGGACTCTCACCAAGGTCGAAGATGTATCAAACGGATGCAAGGAGGGAACGCAGGTGGTTAATTTGTTGGGTTGGTAAGTCGGGTGCAATCATCTTGGTTAACACACTATGCTCTGATGGAGCAGTGGGCGAAGTTTTCTCTGCGCGTGGGGCGCCATCATAACTTAGAGTGCAAATATTGCACTCGGCGGACGGAGTGATTTCCATGAGGTATGTACCCCGATGAAGAACTTGTGCACATTGGTTAGAATTCGCATTTGCTTGAGAGGATGCTTTCACCGCTATAGTAGTGTGAGAAAGTGCAACGTTGTGCGAAAGCAGAACATGAACATCGGGGTACAGAATATTGATACTGTCTGACACAGGCGGGATGGGGGAGACACCTATGTAAGCAACTGTACGTTGAGGGAGACGGAAGTGTTCTGTGGAAGAGTCGGCTCAGAGGGCACCTAGGAGGATCAACAAGAGTAGGTAGAGCGGCTAACTTACGCTAGACGAACAGTCTATGAAGGCCGGATGTTCCGACAAAAAGGTATGGTCCAAAATTATGCCGTCAGGGCAATGCTCTAAACATAAAAACGACTGGTATATGATGTTCAGCGACACTGACACGAGCTGTGAACACACCAACCAAGGAAGCTGTTCTACCATCAACAGTTATGATCACAGGTTTTGGGGCAAGAGTATTGACTTTCTTCAGCCGTGTTGTAAGGTCAGCGTTTATGATAGACACGTGAGTGCTAGTGTCAATTAGGGCCGTAACTGGTACACCGGTCACGTCAACATTAATAAGGTTCCGATGGGAGGGCAGTGTCAGTAGAGAATTTTGACATCGGGTCGGTATTACAGCATCACCTCCAGAAGCTGCCTCCGTCAGTTTTCCGGTGGTGTGAGCTAGAGGGAGCTTGGGGACGGCAATTGACGAGATGAGTGTGAGCAGTAGAAACGGCGTTAAGGCGAAAGGGAGCAGCAGAGTCAAGTAGGTGAGAAGTTGCCAGGGATTAGCGACTCTGTGCGGTGACAAGCGTGAATTGCCGGCTGGTGGGCTATGGGACGGTAGCCAAGGCGATGGATTAGAGTTGATCCAAGGACGTCAATGTCGCAAAATGGGGCCTCTACATCACAACAAAACGAGCTCAGCGCTTGCTGCCTTATCAAAAAACGTGTGGCGCCATCTGTTGCAAGCGCAGCGAACCGACGCCCTCAAATGCCACGCGAGCAGATTCTCTGCAAATGCAACGCGAAACTTCCCAACCCGAGACAGCTGTAAGCATGTTTTGCGGTGTTTCTTTGCTGAAATTTTGTGCTGATTTCGTGTGAAACGTCAAGGAGACCTTCCTCGACAGTCCGGAATGTCTGCAGCACGTGCATTGCAGACTGCGAAAGCAACTTCATCAGGTACGTATCACCCGACTTAAAGAAACGCGAACAGCGGAAAGCGTTAACTGTGGCGTGCCTTGGCAGTGTCAAGGTAGAATTTGCGGTGTCAGCTGGCGTCAACGTAGCGCTAGAACCTGGCTCCAACTCACGCACATGCATCGCATGTGTATCAATTGTAACATAATTGTAACATGTGCAACATACACGTGGGTGCAAAAGTGCCAGCCAGAACAAGATTTTAAAATGCTGCCGTGACGCCAGCCGAAAGCACATGACGATTCGGCTAGGGACAGTCAAGGCATGTCGCAGTTCGGCCGGGTCGAAAGCCATGATTTCCGCGCCCTTCAGGTCTCTTTGCATCGTGATAGGCCGTTACAGTTGTACTAAACAAGCGCGGTTCATGCATCCACGCGTGAGTCGTAATACGAATATCCTATTATTGACATGCGGCCTGCGAAAGAGTAGAGCAATAGTTTTGTGCCGCATATATATATTACAGGCATACAGCTCGCAAATTGCTGATGTAAAGTGGAACAGCTGCAGTCGCGCTTGAATAAACGCAATAAGTATACTTACTCGTAGTTTACGAGTAAGTATACTTCACTGCGCTCGTAGTTTTTCCTGTTGATTGCGATTATATCCTAAGGCGGCGGAGCTCAGCGTTCTTTGTTGTGGGCGGAAATCAGTGCAATCGCAAAATACCACACCATCACGATTCCCGCGATGCGCTGTGAACTTCACAGGCAGTGCTCAGCAATCTCTTCCTCTTGGGCTGGTTGTTGTCACATCACATGACAGTGCAGTGATGCCCAGATGACATTATAGAAGAGGAGCAGCGTGAACAGGCACATTTCCACTTCTTAAACTCGCAGAGTCACTGCTTGTCATGCTAGCAAAGCACGCCTTGGCAGTTCAAAACAAGTTATGGCGCCTCTAGGAGCGAGAGTATACCGCCAAAGATGCCTGGGTTCGAGATAGGCGTGCTCTCGTCTATACGACCGCATTGTTTGATATGCGGGGTTTAACGTCCCAAAACCTCCGTATGATTATGAGAGACGCCGTAGTGGAGGGCTCCGGAAATTTCGACCACCTGGGGTTCCTTAACGTGCATCAAAATCTGAGAACACGGGCCTACAACATTGCCGTCTCCATCGGAAATGCAGCTGCCGCAGCCGGGATTCGAACCCGCGACCTGCGGGTCAGTGCCCGAGTACCTTGGCCACTAGACCCGATAGTGGCCCAGAGTTAATTGAACACCTGAAAGATTTCATTGATTATGTCTTAAACAAGCACCCAAAGTCTGTTGCGATTCTTGGAGGGGAATTAAATTAACCCGACATTAACTGGTCCTCTTCAGCTGTTAGCTGTGCTAGCCGTCGTCAAGAAAGCCTCAACTTCATAAACCTAGCACATGTGCACAACATGCCCCAGCTCGTGACGGAACCAACACGCGGAAACAACATGTTGGACCTCATACTCACTAACCAACCCAATGATGCAGTTACTCATTTCCTGGAGAAAATCAGCGATCACCGCGCCGTACATTGCTCCTTATCTATCCCACTGCCCGATAAAACCATAACGGAGAAGCACATACTCAATTATGCACGCACCAATGTCGAGAAAATGAATCGTATGCTGGAAGAGTTTACAACCCAGTTTGAAGCCAGCTTTGTAAATTGCACTGCAAATTAAAACTGGAATAAATTTCGTGACATATTAAAACAAATCGAAGATAGTTGTGTACCAAAAATGGCTATTAGATCAACCAAAAACGATCCGTGGTACACGCAGGATGTGAAAAAGGTCCTAATAAAAAGAAGCGTGCATTTAGGAAGGCGTCTCGGACAAAATAAACAGTAGGCTGGGATAACTATAGGAATATATCAAGAAAAACCGAAGCCATCATCAAAGAAGCCAAACATAAATTTTTCAATCGCACACTGCCTAAACTCCACAAAACTGACCTTAAAAAATTCTGCCAAGTGGTAAACCCTAAAAACACATTCTCCGACCTTGCTAGACAGTGAGAATGGCGATTCTCCGTCAGCTCAGGAAACCGCGGAAATATTCAGTGATCAATTTGCATCGGTATTTTCAAATGAGCTTCCATTAGACTCGCTCAACCTACCAAAGACCGTCATTCATGATATCTTTCTCTCAATAAAATCACCGAAAATGGTGTAGCACGTGTCATTGAGCGACTTGAGTACAAGACGAGTCCAGGGCCCGATGGCATTAGCTCCAAACGTCTGAAATTAACCACTCAAAAATCATCACAGTTATTGAAACTAATATTTCAGCAGCCACTGAAGACAGGTTGCATTCGAGATGATTGGAAGTCAGCATTAGTGGTACCTATATTCAAATCTGGGTTGAAATCATGTGCTAATATTTACCGGCCAATCTCTCTTACTTCTATTCCGTGCAAAATACTCGAGTATAGTCTGTTCACGCACATCATATCTCACCTCAATAAATATAGCTTGCTAATAGATAACCAACATGGCTTCCGCAGTAACCACTCATGCGAAACTCAGCTGTTCGTATTGGTAACTGGCCTTAATAATTTTCTGAATAATTCCCGCTACACTGACGCAACTTTTTGACTGCGCGCAACACAAAAGGTTGATGACTAAAATCTGTAATCTACAGCTAGACGATAAAACAACCCAGTGGATAAGCGGTTTTATTACTAACAGGGTTAGGTCAGTTAAACTTAACAACATTATCTCTATTCCCAGACCCGTCAAATCCATGGTACCCCAGTGATCCGTACTAGGCTTTCTGTTGTTTTTAGTCTATATAATTGATATCGGATCCAATATTCACTCTTCGCTGTGCCTCTTTGCAGACGATTGCTTAATTTATAAAAAAATCACCGAACCAAACGACGTAAACATCTTGCAGTCCGACTTGACAAAATTATCAGAATGGTGGCGCTTATGGCAAACGGAAACAAATGTGAACAAAAACAAACACGTACGCTTTTCATCCGTTGCATGTCCTTCGCCCAATGAGTATGTCATAAACAACTGGGTAATTCAAACAGTTTCATCTAATGAATATCTAAGTATTTTATTCCACTTGGATATAACCTGGACTAGCCACGTTGAATGAATTACCGCGAAAGCACTACGGAAACTTGATCTTCTTAAGTGCCGCCTGAAACTTGCAAACAAAGACACCAAACTTCACGCATACAATACTGTTATCCGGTCAACCCTAGAATATGCTTCCATAGTATGGCACCCCCACACAGAAACCCTTATTGATACGCTCGAAACTGTATAAAACAAAGCCGTGCGATTTAGTTTGTCATGTTATTCCCACTATGAAAAAGTGTCATTCATTAGGAAAAATCTAAATCTCCCCCCTCTTGCCATGCGCAGAAAATATTCCCGCTTATCTTTCTTCCACAAATTATACCACAGTGATTCGCCGTGCCGCCATACGTTCTTTCACCCTGCTTTGTACATTTCCGCACGCGCAGACCTTGATCATAAAATTGAACCTATATTTTCTCGCACAAAAAACACAATTACTCACCCCTTGTCTTAGTGATAACCGAATGAAACGCTCTGCCTGCCAGCATTGCAACGCATACACAGCAATCATCTTTCCAGTCTACATTATTTTCGTTCCTTGAATGTGTTGAACAATCTTAGGCATTGCTGTATAACGTGTCGTGCAGCTTTTTCAATGTGCTCGCTTGTGAAAACCTTACTGTGTTATTTCTGCTTATCTTGGTGGACATACTGTGTATGCTGCGCATGTTTTCTTGTCTTCTTTTCCAGTTAAAAATTGCTGTTTTCACTCATTACTGTATGAAACCCCCTTATGTAATGCCCTAGAGGCGCAATAAATAAATAAATAAATAAATAAATAAATAAATAAATAAATAAATAAATAAATAAATATGTTGCATTTCCTTGGAGTTGATTACCTATTAGTGAACACGACGCGTAAGACCAGTCGTCACCTCATCGAGGTGAAGGTTGTTTAAATACTATTACATGGGCCCAGAATCCTGTAAGCTTGATTTTTTTTTCTCGGGAGGGGCACAACATTGAAATGGTCATTGTTCTATTTGCATGGGGAAATATTTTGAGGTATAAGCCAAGCCTGATGCGCCATTCTCTGGTTACACCACTGCATGAGCCACCTCAGTGAGTGCGCCATCGAAAAAAAAAAAAGGTTTGCCAGCAGCGTACATAACAGGGCGAGTTGCTTAAGCTACATGATGTAAAAAAAACAGCGGAAAAGGCGACACACAAAATAAAGAGGACACAGGACTACCAGTGTTCTCCTCCTTTTGTGTGTCCCCTTTGCGCTGGGTTTTTTTCACATCATGAAGAAAAAGTAAAACAAGATTCATTTAAACTTTCTGGCGTTTGTGTTGAAAACGTTTCTATCAGCGGTGCTCCCACGTGAAGCTCCCATTAGAGTTTGTGACGCGGTGGTTGAACACTCCAGCATTTCACACAAATCAGGGTATACGACAACATAACCTCTGGTGGCTTTTGAGAAGAAACCAGTCCATTTGATCCCAGTAAACTGAAAATATCTCAACATTTCTGAAATCATTGTGTGTGGCAGAATGGTTTGTTTATTTGACGAATATGTCAAGTCAGGGTTTATGAGAGCCAAATTCATGTAATATCTCCTGCTGGAGCTGTAGCAAGTGCAGGGCCGTAAAATCAATTAGATTATTCCCAGATGCGGCGTAGCTTGCACGCTAAAGTGCAATGTATTTAGTGAATCGAAAACGTTTCAATTTTATTTTGATACTTCGGCACAGATATATTCTAGTCCTGGAGTCTATGCCTAGTTGCAATCGCGTTAGCTGATTATTGATATGTGGGGTTAAACGTCCCAAAACCAGCAAGTGATTATGAGAGATGCCGTAGTGGAGGGCTCCGGAAATTTCGACCCCCTGGGGTTTTTTAACGTGCACCCAAATCTGAGCACACGGGCCTGCAACATTTCCGCTACCATTGGAAATGCAGCCGCTCACATCCGAGATTCGAGCCCGCGACCTACGGGTCAGCAGCCGAGTACCTTAGCCACTAGACCACTGCGGCGGGGCAATCACGCTAGTACCACTTAATATTCTTTCTTAGCACCCATTCCGTGGCATCCATTCCATGCCAGCGTTCGATCTCGGGGCTAATAGCAGCAGCAGGCACAATCAAAGCCTACATGCTCTAAAGAGAAAACCCACCCCAGGAGGACAGCAGCCCTGCTCCGAGCGAAGGGAAAGTGCAAACTTGAACTTTCTCCTCTCCTGCCCTGGCTTCCTGCAAGAAATACCCCCTCGCAGCAACATCACCTCCTCTCTCCTCTCAACCACTACGGCTGCCGAGTAAACGGCGCCTGCCCCAAGTGCACGGGTGCACACAAGCACATCTCCATAGGCACTGCGCCATGCTCCCAACCGGGTTGCAGAAATTAGGTGCCTTTTCTCATCTTCTAAGCACTACCACCCCCACCACATCTCCGTGTCCCGAAGGTCACCACCGTTCCTACTTTTTTGGCGACTTACCTCCGAGTGACCGCGTGACCACCATCATCCATCGGCCTGTCAGAAGAAGACCAACTTCCTGGCTGCGTCGAGGGACGTGATCGCCGCCTTCATATCGGAGTTCTCGACCACCTAGCGTGCATGGGTGAATTTAAGGCGCAACCAGGTTGCGGCTTACACCCACCCCACTACCGATCTGACCACCCTACTTCAGGTTGGAACGATCTGCAAGATTCAGGTTGAGGCCAAGCAACTGGATCTGAGCACCTGTGTTGGCAGGGTCTTTGGAATGGACCAGACGATTTCTTTCGGAACTCGCCGATAACATTGGGTCACCCATGCCACTTGTGTGCGGTGCGCGCAAAGAAACCTGCCTCATTCTCACCTTCGCGGTGACCACCGTCACCCCGGATATACTTATGTACAATGAAAGGCGCCCTGTTCTTTCTAGCCAGCGCTGGCCCATGCAGCGTTCCCGTGGTGGCTTCTTCGAGCACATGGCCACCACCTGCTCACAATATGAAAGGTGCCTGCGCGGCGGTGTTCAGCGCTCACCGAGGGTCGTGTACAGCTAGACATCTTTGCTGCATGAGATATTTCGAAAAACATATTGTAACAGAGCCATGCTGCTCCTCCTGGCAACTCCAGCGCAACACTTTGGTCATCATGCTCTCATCTGACGGCATCATGACTTGCCGCCAAGCCTTGGAACACGCCAGGACACCTGGTAGCAGCGCGACTGTCGTCAAGGGCCATCCTTTCCGGGATGTGTTCGCCGGTACCGACGGCACGACTTTGCAGCCACCCATCAACCTGCAACGAGTGCGCCTACAGTCTCCACGTACATGACTATGGCTTCGCCTCCTTCCACAACTCAGCTGGCCTCTACCGTCATCACCAAGCGCTCGACGGTGACTCGGACACCGTATGCGTTTTTGCAACCACTGGCCACTGCCGCCATTCCCAAGAGTCAACGACGAGACCATCCGCTTTCTTGAAGCCGCCGGCCCATGCCGGCTCCTCGTCGGCCAAAGATAGACAGGCTACTTGCGGCAATTCGTGGTGTGCTCTCGATGCTCCCAGTCGACTGTTCAGAGCGGCAATTTTGTGCAGTGGCCTTAGGATTTGCCCTGTGAAGCGGTGCAACCTTCAGGGACGACTGGGCTGACTGTGTTAGTTTGAAAGACGCCACTCTTCTTTTTCACTCTAACCCCGGCTTTCTGGGCGGTCTTTTCGGTCGACTGCGTGTGGCGTGCGTGTGTACGCACGCGTACGTGGGGCGGATCGAACGTGACTTTTCATTCTTCACTAGCTTTTTTCTTACCTATTCTCTTTTGTTCCCACTACCCCATCTCTGTGCTGACCTGTTGAGGTTTCATCGTGAAAATAGACAGTTACGGGTGGCACTTTTTTCTTCTTTTCCTTTTCATAACCACTTAGAGAATGGCCGTGGCCATGGTATCCGTCTTGCTGAACTTTGAAGTGGGGGCTTTACACCTTACACATAGTGGTTTCCCCCCCCTCGATGGCGCCTCAGCCGCCTGCTGTCTCTCCATGCATGACTTAGTTGTTGCTTTCGCCGCCATCGGTGACTTGGACGCATATTCGGGAAAGTTCTTCGCTAACGGTTATAATGCAAATTGACACTGGTGCGATGGTTGTATTCACTGCAAGCTTTCGTATACCAGCTTGCGTGCAGTATCGCCACATACACATATTACCACCCGCCTTTTTTTTGCAATACTGTCCCTTCTGCCTACACACAGGTGTGCCTTTGCTCGAAACTCTATCGCTGAGGCATGTAGGTCAGTGCAGCGTCCATTCGCACACGATAAACAGTGTGCTGTGTGAACTACGTGTGCAATGAACTGTTGTACATGATGAACTGTACAGAAATGAATAGGACAGACTTTTGAAAGCACTGGTTTGGATAGTTCGCATAGCTCGCCAAAGCAGGCGATCCCACGTAACCAAGGCAGTGGATCCGCGCAACTCTACGTGACTATTCGCTAAATCGTAATTTTAGCATTAACGTATTTATCCTTAAACAATATTGTGACGTACAATTTAAATGGTGTGCGAATTGGGGCTAACTTGTGCTCGAAAAGTAAAGAAAAATGTAGCGGCGTTTCTAACAGGCGATCAGCCAAAGGGGGTGAATCTCCGAGAAACCCTTGAGCGGTGCACCACTTCTTTTTCATCGAAATTGAAATCCCGTGCTGAAGAGGCGCGCGCTGTCACGGCGTTTTCTTGTTTCATCATAAAGCCGCTGGTCTCTTGGGGGGTGCACGAACTAGCGCGCGTAGTTTGAATACTGCGTTTGCCTTGCTCCCTCCTCCAAAAACACATCGTCCCGATGCGTAAAAGCAGTGTTGCTGAGATGGTCTGAACGCGTGGTTTCCATTGGAGAAATAGGTATTCCTCATGATCGGGTGTGTATAGTTCGATGTTCATTGCCTGTCATAGTATGGCTTATTCTGACTGCATGCACAATTTCTGTGCTCCTTCGGCATCTTGATGAGATCTCTTGTCCTTCTGGTGACACCTCGTAGTTCAAGGAGCTCACGCGACGAAGGACTCGGTAAGGGTCGAAATAGCGGCGCATGAGCTTTTCGGAAAGGCCAGGCGTCCGCACGGGAGTCCAAATCCAAACTCGGTCGCCTGGTGCGTAGTCGACTCCTCCCCGACGAAGGTTGTAACGGTTTGCATCCACGCGTTGTTGTTGTTTTATGTGATGTCACGCCAACTGCCGTGCTTCTTCGGCTCGCTGAATGAATTCACTGATGTCAGGCTTGTGCTCTGTATTGTCGCCTACAGGCAGCATTGCATCTAATGGTGTGGTAACTATTCGACCACAGACTAGCTGGAATGGCGTCACTTTAGTAGTCTCCTGCACGGCAGTATTGTAAGCGAAAGTGGCGTACGGCAGTATCTTGTCCCACGTTCGGTGCTCCAAATCAGCGTAAATGGACAACATATCGGTTAGAGTTCTGTTGAATCTGTCGGTTAGCCCATTCGTTTGGGGGTGGTAAGCCGTTGGTTTCCTATGACATGTGTGAGTAAGTTTCGTAATGGACTGCGTCAGATTGGTTGTGAATGCAGTTCCTCGATCTGTGATAACCACCTTTGGAGCGCAATGCCGTAGTACAATGTTAGTGACAAAACATTCAGCGACTTCTATAGCCGTGCCCTTGGTGAGAGAGGCTGTCTCGGCATACCGTGTTAAGTAGTCTGCCACCACTACCATCCATCGGTTGCCCATTGATGACGTATAAAATGGACCAAGTAGATCCATTCCTACTTGTTCAAACGAAGATTCAGGTGGTTCGATTGGTTGGAGAAATCCTGCAGGTTTCAACGGAGGCGTTTTGCGTCTCTGGCAATCTCTACATGTCCTTACATAATGCTGTACAGCATCCAGTAACTTTGGCCAGTAGTACTTGGTGCGGATGCGAGCCAATGTTCTACTCACTCCGAGGTGTCCTGCTGCTGGGTCATCGTGGCAGGCTTCCAGGATTTCAGGTAGCAAGGCCGAAGGAACGACGAGTAGAAATTTCTCCCTGCTGTGCTCGAAGTTTCTCTAGTATAAAATTGTTTCTCATCAGGTACAAGGACGATCCCCGGACAAAAACTCGAGGAACACGCACGGGTTGCCCTTCCAGATGCTTGATCAGTTTAAGGAACTCCGCGTCAGATCATTGATATTCAGTCATGTCTGCGGTGCTGACGGCCCCAAGAAACGGAAAGTCGTCTCCATATTCCAGAGGTGGAGATTCCATTGGTGCGCGTGACAGGCAATCAGCATCGCTGTGCTTGCGCCCCGACTTGTATACGACTGTTATGTCGTATTCTTGCAACCTGGGGCTCTATCTTGCAAGTCGCCCAGAGGGGTCCTTAGGCCTGCGAGCCAGCACAGCGAGGGATGGTCGCTCACTGCTCGAAATGGTCTACCATTCAAGTACGGTCGGAATTTCTGTATGACCCATATTACCGCCAGACATTCTTTTTCCGTCACCGAATAATTTATTTCAGCTCTCAAAATAGTGCGACTAGCATGTGCGACCACACTTTCCTCTCCGTTTTGCAGCTGAACAAGGACGGCGCCTGGTCCCAAATTGCTTGCGTCCGTGTGAATCTCTGTTTCGGCTTCTTCGTGGAAATGTGCCAGGACGGGGTGGTTTAGGAGTCGCTGTCGTAGCTCATTGAACGCATCTTCTTGCTCGCTTGTCCAGGTGAAAGGCGTGTCTTCTTTCGTCAGTCGGGTTAATGGTTCCGCAATCTTCGAAAAATCTTTGATGAATCTTCTGTAATAGGCACAAAGTCCTAAGAATCGTCTCACAGCCCTTTCATCCGTCGGTCTAGGAAACTTTTTTACAGCTGCTGTCTTTTCGGAGTCAGGTCGAATGCTTTCAGAGCTAACCACATGACCGAGGAAAAGCAGTTCATGAAAACCAAAATGGCACTTTTGGGGTTTTATCGTCAGCCCTGCTGAACTAATCGCTTCGAGCAAAGTCTGTAGTCGTTCCACATGCTGATCGAAGATGGCCGAAAAGATCACGACGTCATCGAGATAAACAAGGCAGGACTGCCATTTTAACCCGGACAGCCCAGTATCCATCATCCGCTGAAATGTGGCGGGTGCGGAACACAGGCCAAATGGGAGTACCTTGAACTCGTATAACCCATCCGGGGGCACGAAAGCAGTTTACTCGCGATCTCGTTCGTCCACCTCTATCTGCCAGTATCCGCTCTTGAGGTCTAGAGAGAAGAATTTCGCGTCTCGTAGCCTGTCAAGGGTGTCATCAATCTTTGGAAGGGGGTAGACAGCCCGCTTTGTGACGACGTTAAATTTTCGGTAGTCAACGCAGAAGCGAAATGTCTGGTCCTTTTTCTTTACCAGTACTACAGGTGAGGCCCATGGGCTGGCCGACAGTTGCATTACGTCAACGTTGAGCATTTCTTCATCTTGGCGTCTGATGACTTCTCTCTCTTCTGGTGACACTCGGTACGGGTGCTGGCAAATAGGTATAACAGATTAATTGATTATGATGCGGTGTTTGGTGATAGATGTTCTTTGCACTTTCGATGACGTGGAAAAACACGAGGCGTACTCCCGTATAAGGCTCTCGATTTTTCGTTTCTGGTTCGGTGATAGGGCTGCTTTAATGTGGATAGATGCGAGTATGGAATCTATACCGTCAGGGTGTGTAGTGGTGCAGTCTCAAAAGAATTCAAATCCGTAATCGGAACGTAATCGTGCAAGTGACCAACAACAGTTCCCTTCGCAAGATGCTGCACCTCATTTCGGAAATTCGTCAGGCAGACACTCGTACACCCATCACGCAGTCGTACAATACCTCTTGCTGCACAGATCCCTTTCTCGAGTATTACTCGAAATGTCGAAATTCCCAGTATTACCTTCTGCCATTCCTTCATAGTCGTTGTACACATTGCGTTTTACAGTGACAACGATGATAGATCTTGCAGGTACTGTTACATCATCACCTGCAATCTGGAGCGCCTTGAATTGTTTTTTACTCTCGAAGGTCGCGATGGCGTGTTTTGTCGAGAACTAGGCACACGTTTTCTGCAAGTTTATCACTGCGTCATTGGCCTGCAAAAAGTCAATTCTGATAATTGCATCTCTTGAACACTCCGACAGGTCAATGAAGCTGGCGACGTAGGTGAAGCCACGTATCCCGACTCCAGAGGTACACATGCCTGCCGGATCGATAAGGTGTCCCCTGGCGGTTCGCACTTGTGGCCCTATTCAAGGCTTCAGCACTTTTTTCAGCGTTCTGGCAAGTCCCCTGCTCATGACGGAATAGTCTGCGCCTGTGTCTACCAAAGCATTCGTTTCGTAGCCGTCTATAACTACCGAAGAATCAGAAGCGACGTTACCGTTTCCACACGTAGTCTCGTGTCCATCATCACATTTTGAAATCAGCACTGGAGGTCGTTTCCTTGCCCCGGCAGCGGCCTTACCTCCCCAGGTCGCCGATTCTAGTTTTCCCGAAGCGGGCTTTGGGGAAGTCGCCTCGGAGAGTTTGAAGATGGACGCGGACTTGGTGACCGATACCTTAGTGGCGCTGTCGACCGAGACTGATGCTGCTGCGAGGAGTGAGCACCTTGACACGTTGACAAGTACTCTTCGATTTCAAAAGGTCGCTCCCCAATCCGCGGACAGGCAGCGTTTATGGGAAAACCCCGAAGTCCAGCTCGGCGATACTCACACATCCGGTAAAATGGCCAGCTTCGCCGCAGTGATAACAAAGCGGAACTCGATCAGGAGTGTGCCATATATCAGCTTTTCGGATCCTAGTCTCGGCTGGAAACGGCGTACATCGAGGTTTCGCCAGATGCGTGCTTGCTGCGGCGAAATAAGGTCCAGGGGCGGCGAAAAGAGGTCCAGGGGCGACGAAATGAGGTACAGGGGCGCCTCTCAGCACCTCGACGTACGAAACTGCGGGCTGCATCGGAACCGACGCTTGAACGGGCTGGGCTTGTGGCTGCTGCTCACGGACTGCCTGTCTCATCTCCTCCCGAACAACTTCCGCTAATGACGAGACCGTTGAGGGGTTGCCGTTTAGGTTCTAGAGCTCTTCTCGAACCACCAATCGAATGAGCTCTCGTAATACGTTGATGCCATTCCCGAAGACTGCTGACACCACGTCTACGGATGCGACGTTCACATCTCGATTGTAGTGCCTCGCTCGCTGTTGCAGAGTCTCTTCAACCGTTGTAGCCTAGGTGCGAAATTCAGTGACGTTCCGCGTAAGGCATCAGAGCAAACCAGCGAAAATCTCCTGCTCCACCTTGTCCTTGTTTCTTGTCCTCGCTCATACTTTGATCAGACCAGTGGAATAACCGGCACATGTCTTCCACATACATTGCGACGCTTTCATTGTTGCGCTGGTTTCTTGCTTACGAGGCAGCTTCAGCTCTTTCCTTGCGGTCTGAACTCGGGTATGTGGTCAGTAGCTCTCGTCGGAAAACATCCCACGATCGAATGGTACCTTCATGGTTTTCGAACCACGTTCGTGCGCTGTCCTGCAATGCGAAATAAACTTGGCGGAGCTTCCGTTCTTCGGTCCAATCGTTGCAGCTGGCGACACGCTCAAAACCCTCCAGCCAATCCTCGGTGTCTTCATGAGGATCGCCATGAAAAGGGTCCGGCGTCCGTGGCTCATCTACAACGACGTGCGTGGCAGCGACTGGAGACGAAACGACGTGTGTGGCAGCGGTTGGGGACGAAATTTCGGTACTCTCACCGGAGACAGCTGGAGACACTCTGGGCTCTGGTGGCAGGAGAAATTCCGGCGGCTCACCACGTAGACGACGGCTGGAGCGCTGATGAACTGGCGTGAGCTCAGGTGGTTTGACTGCTCGTTGTTCCGGGCTGCTTCCTCGAAGTCCAACTGGGTTTGGGATCATTACCCGGCTCCTCCACCAGAATTGTTGCGTACAATCCAAATGGTGTACGATTAACTGTTTATTGGGGTTAACTTGTGCCCGAGAAGTAAAGAAAAATGTAGCGGCGTTTCTAACAGGCGATCAGCAAAAGGGGGTCTTGTCTTGTCTTGTGTCCTAGGAGATCTTGGCTCATACCCACATGGGGGATTGGCCACACTGTACCTCATAATAGATCATTTTTACAACGCTTGCTAAAAAAATAAAACAAAATTAGATAGGAACAATAATAATGTTCCTTTGAAAGGGGGTCAATTTCCGAGAAATCCTCGAGCGGTGCACCACTTCTTTGTCATCAAAATTCCGTGCTGAGGAGGCACGCACCATCGCGGCCTTTTCTTGTTTCATCATCAAGCTGCTTGTCTCTTGGGGGGCGCACGAACTAGGGCGCGTAGTTTGAATACTGCGTTTGCCTTGCGTCAATATAAAACACCACAATTCATTCGAAAATACACTATTAAAAATGTTTTAATAGTCACTAACGAAATACGAACCCCTTACTTGTGACAAAAAGCACCAATTTTCTAGTAAGTGAAAGTAGTAAAATGCTGATTAGTGAAACTTGATGTCTGTAAAGTTGTTCGTGAACATTGCTGACACGAGTAATTATTACATTTTTGAATTTGTAGTTGAAGGCGTTTATTTATTTATTTATTTATTTCATTATTTATTTATGTATTTATTTATTTATTTATTTATTCCTTTTTTTACATACTGCAGCCGGAATCGCGCTATCGTAGCAGTGGGTTTGCTATAGATCAGCACACACAAGAATACAACTCTTAGTAAACAAATCGCGCATCAATACATTCATACAAGAAATCTTCTAAAGGCAATGATCTAGTTGACCCAGGCAATACAATCCATTTTTCTATAGTGTGCGGAAAAAAGTTGAATTTAAGTAGGTTAGTGCGTGGATGTAGTGGTGTCAGGTTGAGTTTGTGGATATTTCTTGTGGGTTTCAGTTTATAAGAAGACAGATACTCGTTAGTTAATGCGTAGCGTGGGGTATTAACAAAAATATGCATCAACTTTAGGCATTCGAGCTCGCGTCGCTCGGACAGGGTTTGCAGACCTAGCGTAGCAAGTTGAGAGGAGGGTGAGAAATTCCAGTCGTAACGGCGGAAAATGAAACGGATAGCTTTCTTCTGAACGGATTCTAGTGTGCTGATTTCCGATTTTTTATGAGGGTTCCAAACGAGGCAGGCATATTCGAGGATGTGACGGATGAGTGATTTATACGTTAGAAACTTTGTTTCGGGTGGAGCATCTTTTATTGCACAATTTAGGTAGCCCAGTTTGTTTAGAGCTTTATTGCAAGAGTATTCGATATGTTTAGACCAAGACATATTGGGTGTGAAGATGAGGCCTAGGTACTTATATTCGGACACACGTGACAGAGAGGAGCCATTAAAGGAGTAATCGAACAACGAAACGGAGATGCATTTACAGATGGAAAGAACAACTGTTTTAGTAAAATTTATGTTCATTTACCTGGTGTCACACCATCTGCAAAATTGTGGAAAACAATCATTAAGTAAATTGTGGTCATCATTGGTATTAATTACATTATATAGGACATAGTCATCAGCGTAAACGTGGATTTTCGCAGACACATAAATGGGCAAATCATTCGTGTACTATAAGAACAAAAAAGTGGTCCCAGGACTGAACCCTGGGGGACTCCGGATGAAACATTCACAACAGTCGAGTTTGAGGATTTTAAAGAAACAAACTGAGAACGGTTGTTTTAAAAGCTAGCAATCCAGTCAACTAAGGAATAAATAATAAGAACAGCGTGAAGTTTGTGCAGAAGTAAATGTACATTGCACATGTGCTTGTACATTGCCACATCAAAATAGTTCAATTACAGATGCATACGTAGGATTAAAAGTGAAGTGCGATGATCGACGTAAATTAATTAGTGGTCATTAATTACTTCACGTACATAGCATGGCACTTACGTATCACAGCAACATATATAGGGACACGAATGAATCACAGACGTGGTCATGCATCCAAACGTGCAGAGAGAATATCAAGACTTAGCCAGTATCGTAAACTGCACATAGCAGCCATTTGAAGGCTATTTATGATCCTATTTTGGAATAGCTCACTGTGTACTGGTTAGCAGCCATAGAATTCAGAAAAATGATAGACGTTTCGTACACGCCTGTCCTTTATATATGTGTGTCATCACTTAGCTGGATATTTATTCCAGTGTAATCGACAAAAATTAAAGTGGTCCAAATTTTTCTTAAGAATGTCAAGATTAATGCAATACATATGGTGTTTCAAGAGATCTGGCAACGTTTGTAGCTTAGTAGTTACCTATAGTTAAAAGGAAAGAAAAATAGGAGGAAAAGAACGGCAGAGAGGTTCACCAGCCTATAGACAGCCAGTTTGCAACCCTGCGCATGGGAGGGGGATGGGGAAGATGAAATATAGTGAGCAGAGAGGGACGAGAGATAAACGCAGCACATTCGGCAACACACGCGCGCTCACTCAGTCATAAGCTATAGTTAAAAAGACCAAGAAAGCATTCCTGGTTAGTAACCTATAGTTAAAAAGACCAAGAAAGCATTCCTGGTTAGTAGGGGCAAAAGTTTCAAGCTTTACTATCTTCTGGCTATATATAGTAAATAGATGCCACAAGGAAAGTAAAATACGCCTGAAACAAGTGAATGCTTGCGTTGCCAACTGTTTTGCTAACCTCAGTTTTTAAGATTGTGCTGACCACGCAAATACCATTAGTAGTGGGAGAACTGCCCCTATAGGACCTGTAGTAAAGTGGTTCTACTGCACGAGATAAGTATCCAAGCTAACATCCCTCCGTCGTGGTAACGTGTTTAGCGAAGTTTTGTATTGCTTATCTATTTGGTGACGTCACCTTTATACTGTTACAATCTATAAAGCCTTAATAAAGCTATCAAGATATGCCTATTTTACGTTGAGAAATAGTAGAAATGGATTTTACCTACGTGGCCATTCCCGGGGTGGGAATGGGCTCAGTTTGTTTTTAATCTGAGGAATTGAACAGAATGGAATTACGGCAAGTTGAAGTGCCCCGAAATAGAATTGGAATAGAATGGAAGGCCCATCCCGAAGCGCTGGTGCGTATGTTCTATTCTTAATCCTGTGTTGCTTCTGTGTAGCGCGACTGTGATTTTGGCGGCAAATTCACGACACGTGGCTTTATGAGGCGAAGTTTATTTTTTTGCATGTCCAATTAATGCCGCCAATAATTCCTGAGCTTTCCTTTAATGAAGCGTTTTAGGTTCAGTGCAAGGACAGCTATAGATGTATTGCCAGGGGCATTCTCGTGGGCGGAAATAGCTAGCTGATCCGCCAACACGTTTCCTTGAATTTGGCGATGTCCTGGCACCCAGCAGACTACCACAGACTGTTGCTGTGCATAGAGAGCGCATAGAATTGAGTAGACAGAGACAAAGATAGGATTCTTGTGTGTGTTTTTTTTTCAAAGAATTTCAGAGCTGTTGCCACGTTAAGAGGATCAGTATATGAACAGAACAGCTTTGGATAGTTTCAATTCTTTGATATGTTTATTGGCCGATAATATCGCGTATGCCTCTGCAGTGAAGATCCTCGGATCAGGGTGCAAAAAGCCTACATCTGAAAAAGATTGACCAACCAAGGCGTAGGACACAGAGGTTCGAGTCTTTGAGGCATCGGTGAAAAGTTACGGACAATAATTTTATTGCGAGAGCAATTATATGGCCACTCTTGGCTGAATTTTGCCGGCAGCGTTGGCGTCACTCACCTTATATGTATACGTATATATAATTATGGAAACGCAATAGAGAAAAAAATTCCCCAAAAAACTCTGGCGCACGGCATTGAACTTGAAATCTCTACGTCACGAGTGTGAGGCGTTAATCACTGGGCCATTGATGACCACGCCACCGATGACCAGCCACCAATGACCAGCCACCGATGAGGGTGCAGCGGCGCGCGCCCTCATCTCCCACGCCTACTGGCCCTCGCGGAGAGGAGTGGGTGATCGTAAAGCCTCTGGACGCACATTCGCGCGCCCTTATCTCGCGGTTGGGAGCATCTTATGTGTTGGCTGCCGTGAAGCTTGCATCGGAACGATTCTGTTGTAGTTACCGGGCGCTCAAAGGTGACTGAATTTGTTGCATAGTCTCCGTTTGCAAAAAAGAGCGCGCTTTTCTGGCACAGCAAAGTAACAACTGAGAAGCTTATTCGCGTTCATCTGTACCTGTGAGTACGCTTCGTGCGTAATTTGTGCGTGAAAAACGTGGGGCATATTTCGATCTGCTTGCCATTCTGCGCGTGACCTTCGAAATTGTCGCTGTCGCGTTCATTGCTTCGTCTTTGCGGCAAATCTGTCACTTTTTCATGTTGGAGTTCAAGGAAGTATGTATAAATATGTGCAAGAGGGCCACTTTCAGTAACTTCAACGAATTACATGTCACAATCTATGAGCTGCCACTGCGATGGCGTGACATGCACAACGGGAGCAGCGAAACGGTGTTCACAAAATGGCATACCTATTTCTTCAACTAGACTCTTCATATGAAGTGCGTAGGGCTGCTTCTTGGCAGACAGGTTTTGAAATTGAACAGAACTAGACAAGTCATTGATGATGGAGCATATGGAGTGTTCGTTGTTTGAGTTTATTTTAAGAAAGTATAGAAGGGAAAGGTAGGACCTCTGGAGATGTAGTGACCACTCGTTCGATTCAACGTACCGTTCTTCTACAGGTGCTTTTCGAACTAGTCCTTTAGAAGACCAAGACGAATTTCAAGAAGTTGCACAGGGTGGAGCCTTTTGAGGGCAATGTTGCAGGCTGGTATAATATTGCATCGTAATCTAGGCGCATACGTATCAAGCTTTTGTATAGACTCGTAAGACACTTCTTCTCTCTACCCCAGAAGTGCGGGACAATACGTTTAGAATATTCATGCTTTTCAAGCACTTGTTTTTAGGTACGAAAGATGTATGAATCTTAGTTTGTTGTCGAATACTAGGCCTAGGAAAGTGTGCTCACTTTTAACAGACGAACACTGACCATGCAGGTGACCATTTGAATCAAGAAAAAGGCCTCTCTTTCTGGAGAGTAACACAAAAGTGCATTTTTGTGGGTTCAGTTCAAACTTGTCTTCATCTGCTTATATCCAAAGTTTGTTCAAGCCGAACGAAACCTGCCATTCACATATTGAAATGCTGCACGATGTAAAGCAGGGCCCGAATTCACAAAGCTTTCTCTTTGGCTACGCATTTTCTTAGCCAAAAATTCTCTTATCTGGAGGGATTACTATAGCGCGGGTATGAATTTACCTTATTCGGCACTTAAGAGGGCAAGAAGGACCGACGATAGCCGATGAAACGACAAGGAAAGAAAGAAGTGTGTGCCGATAATATCAAGGTAGCACGCAAAGCGTCTAGCATCGAGAGTATACGATGATAGCCAATGATTTGCTGCATCTAAGTTTCAGTTCCGCGAGCGTCTGCTACAACGCTTACGGGATGCCGCGTACGTTGTAATAAAGGTTTTGGTGGGATGTGCAAAGCCAAGCACTCGCCTTTAATGAACGACTGTAGCTAAAAAAATAATTGCCCGATGGCCTTAAGCCACCGAGCAATCCATGCGCTATCTGGCCAAGTACAAGTAAACAACACTCCAGGTGCACCACATAAATGAAACCACACATAAATCGATGCATGCAATGTTTGAAAATGTGCCTTGAATGTCTTCCCTTATTTAAAGCGACCACTTACCTTACATTTTATTGAAGCTGCGCTGCTACTTAACTAATTCCGTGCAATCTAGCACGGTATAGTGGTGAACGTAAGGGTGTTTTGTACCTATAGTCAAAGGTAGCCTTTGTTACAATATTCTTATTACAAGACACATGAGCGACTTTGGTGCCTGCAGACGAATTGTGCTAAAATAGATAACAGCAGTAATCAAATAAAATTGTGCAATTTCGCTGGTTTCATGCACCGTGGCATTTTTATAAAGCCGGAATGCGAGAACGTGCATACGCTTACGCTTAGGTATATGTCTACGTAAAATGAGGGAGACTCGTCGGGAGGTGTCTCAGTGCTAATGCTTTTCACAAAACACGTTGCAAATATTTCGTCCAGCGTTGTTTGAGTGCGCAAAGCAAGGGACGTGTATACGAGTCTTGAGGTCGAGAGACGTTATCACACGTGCGAAAAGGATGAAGAGAGAGAGAGAGACTCTCGTTTCGGCTTCGCGAAAGCTTGAAATTGATAGACAATAAACAATTTTCTGGCCCAGAAGACGTCAGGAAAAGTCTCCGCAAAGCAGCGTCAGATGCTCGGAGAGCATAAAAAAGAGGAGTACGCGTTATATGGGAGTGATAGCCACTCAGAAAGCGAGATGAAGTGTGACTGTCCTTAGATGTGAGAATCATTGCTAATAAGGAGAGTTGAGTTAATGAGCCAAAACTTTCCTAGATAAAGATAATGGAAGCAAACTGAACATTCATCTAGTGAAAGTGACACTAGTGCCAGTGAACTCATAATAGTTGATTAGCGTTGTAACAGGCTGTTATATATTTTCATTTTCTTATTTATATTTGGCAAACTATGAGAAGGTAGCCTACGTTAGAGCCGGCTATTCCAACGTCATGACAGTAATGTACAAGAATAAATAGCGCACGGTTATACAGTCACACGTGGCGGTTTCTATCTTCTAGTAACCTTGGGCAAACGCATTCTAACTGTTTTTTCTATTTTTGACAAAGTTTCACCGGACGTTTTTGCATTTGCCTTCATTCGAAGGAATGACGATATATCAGCAATAGGGCGAATGCAAGCACTGCTGCAGTGGACGAGCGGTTACAGCGCTCAACTACAATCTACGAGGTACTTGGTTCGATTCGCAGAATCACTGAGAACTTTTTTTTTTCAAACGGTTGCCCGGCCTGACATTATGCGTGGTGGCGGGTACTAATTTTTTGAGAAGTAGGCTTTCGCACTTGCTTCTTTCACTCCCCTTTTGACCCAAAAGCGCTGTATTGTGCTCCTTCAAAATTTAAACAATTCAGGGTTCATAATTTTTTCCTCCATTCTCTCTTATCGCAAAAGTGTCCAGTGCTGAAATACCAAATTATACCTGATATATTACTTTTCACGTGTTTGGATATTCGACCAGCAATCAGTGTTCACGGTGTTTTGAAGAAAATCTACACATGCAGTGAGCTAACTGCTTGCAGCCAAGTTGACTGCTTTTGTAGGGACACGCTTTCGTGCTAATTTGGTGGGCATCATCACATGCAGCAAGAGCAAAGAGCACGGACAGTTAGCGCTGACGCGAACAGAGTGATTAGTTTGTGTCTTCTCTCCCGCTATTTGTCATGCTGCACGCTTAAGTGTAATGTCGCTCTCAATGGTTAAAATGAACTATAGCAGTTAATCGAGTTCTGCTGAGAGGGTCCCCTATTGTCCATAATGGAACAGAACAATGGCAATTTGATTTGTGTGATAAAGAGATACCCTGCTTTTGGTTACTCGAATAAATTTCTAAACTGAAGTTTATTTTTATTAACAACAGTTCCAGTGCAGATGAAAGGTGCATGGACAAAATTCGTGTATTCAGCTTGACTAGGTTTGAGACCTTAATTGTAATTGCGAACCGGTATCACAGTATGCAGAAATATTACACACATACAACCACGGGTGATAGCTTGCTTATTCTGATTAAAATTGAAAGGTTGAAATCGACATATTCAACCAACGCAATGTGTACGAGATATACCATGTAGAGTAGCTATGCTCTAAACTAATCTTTGCAAGTCCGTTCCATTTTACCCAATTTCTTGCCCATGACTGTATGTTGGTAAATAAAACAACTTCTTCGAAGTTGTTTTATTTCCCATCCACGCCACATCCTTATACACATATTCTGTATAAGGTTACATTTATTTTTATGCAGTACAAAATAAATTGAAATATGTAATGGCTGAAAAGAGAAATAACTAGAAACAAATTCAGCCACATCATTACCAAACTTGCCAATGATAAACGGATTCTCATTTAAAAGATACATACATACATACATACATACATACATACATACATACATGCATATACGCACACACACAAATACATATGTACACCCATTCATACATACATACATTGACTCAGGTGTAAATATTAAAATGAATGGCTATAAAACAACAATTCTAATAAACTCATTTTGATTATACTACAGAAAGTAACTTACGAGAGAAATCCACCGGCACTGTTATGTCTGAACACGGTGTTTCTCGAACCATCTCGCATAAGCTTGATGCATAGTTTTCCGCTGATGCCCAGTGACAAGCACTCTTTATAAAAAACACAAGAATAAAGCCCTTGACAATGTCATGCTAAAGAAAAGGGCTGTGCATCAATATTTTGTACATGTCTGCAATATCACTCTATTTACATAGCTTGGCTCATTCACAAGCCACTAACAAAGCATGTTAGGACACTTGGGCTGAAAGTTGGCACAGCGAAAATTCTAGACAATACATGAATAATACAAATATAAGCTACTAAGCTCCTTGGTGCAAACAGTGTTTATATTGACAGCTATAGGTGCCATTTCATTTCCCCAAAACACTTCTCAAAACTAGAATCAACTTTATTCAACTAAAAGTTTTTATTCTGGCGCGTCGTGGTGGCTCAACGGTGGAAGGGATTCTTTCGGCCAAGAAACCAAAAACCAATTATTTTTCCAGTTCGTGAATTCACCCCATGCTAAAATTGAAGCAGCTAGTAGGAGTGCTTTTGGAGAGAGGAAACCACCACATACCCACCAGTTGTGGCCTTGGGTAGGTACTTCACTTGGACAAAAATGATGAAAAACACTTCTCAAGAAGACTTCAAAGTTTGCACACCAACACAGTTCCCATACAGCTGTCTATTGGTCTGCTTGAAAAATATTGAGTTTACTGGTGGGCAAAGACTGTACACTATGTGAGGTGATGCTCCAGTGCACTGCATGTATGTCTTGCTGCTGGCCTCAACTGTGATGTTGCTCAGTACATATGTGTAAAATAACAACTAATACTGTGCCACTGCCAAGTAATTATGGGTCATTTGCATGAAACAGGGACCACAATAAAAGAACATAACATTTGCCTTCACAACGTTCAAAAATTGTAAATAAATTTCCACAGAGTTTTCACAGTTCATCTGAGGATAGTAATATTGGTTGTAAACACAATCTTACTTCCACTAACAAACTATTTTAAGATGCCAGATTCAATATTAGAGTATACCAGCACTTTTGTAGGGCTAAACATACATACATACAGATACAGGTACATACAGGTACATACATACATACATACAGGTATGTATGCATACATACACACAGGTACAATCAGGTACATACATACATACAGGTACAGGCACCTAGAAAAACACAAGTGAATGCATGCTATAGCTACATATAAAAATAAATACTTTTATTTCTAATCTGAGTAGAGCTGCATAGATGATAAGTCACTTGCATTACATTATGAACAAATCTATCCGAGCAAAGTATACATTTAAAAAGTTACACTTACACAGTAGATAAGTAGACTGTTGAAGGACGGACAGGCAGTGGGATAACACCCAAGCACTAAACTCTACTGTTAAGATATACTAGGAGTAGTGATGATCCTCTTCCTTCCAAATAAAATAATCCACTTAGATTCACTTCCCAGAGCTTATACACTCATGGCATCATAGGTGCTATACAAATGAGTGTACACTGAAGGATTACATCGACTAAGTACATGATTACTGCATCCATGGCTTTACTTCTTGTACTACAAAAAATGCAGACACAGTTACCATTGGTGACCATGGATGCTGTGATTTCCGGCATGCAAATGTAGAGGCACGCAGGCACTTAACACACATGTTAAAAACTTCAGCTCAAAAATATTTGCCCACTAACACTACAGCAGCCTTTAAATTAGTGTCATAGTTTGGTATCTTTCATGCAAAATTTAAATAATTTCGAATGCAAGCAAAGGAACTGCTGAATAAAGCACTGCTAAGAAGTTAAGCAGCAGCTGCTCCTGACATCACAATGTGCTCTTTCTGCTGTTGTAAACTTTGAGCAGGAGAACAGTCACTGGCAGTCCCTTTATACTTGTTGGTCTTCTGTGCTCTGTTCTTGATAAACTGTACATGACCGTGGAGCACCGAACCTCTTGTTACTGCTGGAACTTAGAAAAATACAGATCATTGTTACAACCATACTACATGCAAGAGTGTATAGTTGTCAATTATGTGCTCATATTTACAGATATTGTATTTTCAGAAGCCAACGACAAGCCTCAACACACACACAAACAGTGAAGGCTGAAAATATATTTAATATGATACAAGAGCAAAACCACAATGTTATAGATGAAGGCATGAAACTTCTGACAGGCATAAAAATCCACTAGAGTTTCTTTTATTTCGACTTTACACTAGGTGCGAGAAGTAGACCACAAATAAGTTCACTAAGAAACACAAGTTAGACTGCCTTACAACACAACAGCCAATGTTGATAACTTTAAGGCTATCTAACATAGCCAGCTCACCATACCGCATATAAGAGCAAATGGGCGGTCTAGAAGACACAAAGAACTTGTGGATTATGAGTGTGCTTGTTTCTGACATCTATTATTCTAAATGAAGAAACCTTTCAAAAATGCACTTCATTAGGGGAAATAATCATGCAAAACAAACACAACGGGCTCCTACAGGTGCCACCAACACTCAACATTATTGTTGATACCAGTGTCTTGCCGGATGGATATGCTGTGTCCTGGACAGAACACTAAAGGAGCGCTCCATGACTTGGATTGCATGTGTGCTAGCTGCATCGCTCTGCTGCTGAAATAGGCTAGCCACAGTCAGAGAAATGAGAAGCCATGGCTTTGAAACACACTGAACGTCACCTTTAGAAATCAACAATGCATACTTAGGTCAGGTACAATTTGTAGAAAAATATATATCACTATGCAATCGTGGTGAACATGTTCGGCTGAAACACAAGCAACAGCACTGAGAGAGAAAAAGCTACATTAGGTAAAAGATGCAGTTACTGGCCTTATGTCATCTGAGGCTTCTTCAATAGGTCTTTCTCCTTGCAAGTTGTGAACAGCCAGGCAATTTTCACCCACTTGCTATTTCCTTCCAGAGCACTTGATCCACAGAGGGAGTCACAAGCTGGAGAGCTCAATAAGGAATCAAAGTATTTGTGCTCGTTTCAAAGCACAAGCTTTTGAGTCTCAGATTATTGGAGTTTCATTCATAAGCTGCAGGCTTTCAGCTTTCAACATTATCAATTATCTTGCAATTTAGTTCTATAAATGTTGAATAAGAATTATGTGTAAGAATATTACAGGTATCCACTGAAAGCAACCCATGCTTGGGTTTTCAATTTGTGCACAGTAAGTGGTGTTCACGTAATCGTTTGTATTAAAGAAAAACTATCCTTGCAGCCAGCCGTTAGGCAGTTTTGTGCCCTCAAAGCTCCCAAGCAGATTGCAGTCCTTCCAGATGAGGCTGCCATGCATGCTTCCACGCCACATCCGCTGAATGATAACAGTCCGAGCAGTGACATAGGCTTGCACAGTTAGGGAGAACGTGTCCTTCTTATTTTTGTACAGGTGCTCCAAGTAATGATGAGGATTGATGTGCCAGAATGTGCAACCGATGCATCACAGGACCTTAACAAACCAATTTCTGCGATCTGTGAAGAGCCAAAAACGAGATATTTAAAACAATCATTAAAAGCACTCAGTTCGAATACTAATTGAGGAAGCTATCACTTCGTTAAAGTGACCAAAGTCTGCTATAATCACTTTGAAATAAACTGAAGCCTCATGTAAATTTACGTACCGCAATATATTAGTCCTACTGAAGTATAGTACTACCACAGTGGTAATCGTCTATAGAACTAATTTTCCAAAATAAACATAAATTTTTAAGTGCAACCTGGCTCCTGAAAAATAAATTCACATTAACTTTCCAACTATCAAACGTGGTCAATCGACAGGCCACACCTCGTAATCAAACAGAGCTCACTTGTATCAAATCACAAAAAACTTTTTATGTATTTGCTCCATAATATATGTATGTATATAACAGTAGTAGTATATTTTTCATGCTTCAACTTACCATAGAGAAACATTACATCTGATGGGCTTAAAAACTGCACACGTTATAGAACTGCGTGAATTATAGTACCGGTGAAATTTAGTTCTGCAAGGTGAACTCACCGATGGCAGCATTTAGTGGCCGTCCGTGTCATAAGGAACCAAGTACGGCGAACAGGCAAAGGGCATCTGCAGACTGGAAGCTGCCAATGACAGCAATAAAGGGCTGGCCAGGCGTGCACGTCCATTGATAAAGTGTACGAACTGGCCATGACCGGCTGTTGTCAAGGCTCTAGTGCCGTGCAAAACGATGGCCAGACGAACTAGGAAACCTGTAGTTAGGCGATATTGGCCTACAACTTCATCCATAGCAAGGCACCGGTGAAATCTTTGCTTTTTTGGGGGGCTGGAGGGAAGCTTGACGTTCACGGGCTCTCGCTGCCACATAGAACTCTCAATTTGTTACCGAAGAAACAGTCTAGGCGCGCTTCCAAAGTAACACGATCCACGAACAGAATGTAGCATCTCGCAGTTTTGGTGATCACATCACAGCGCTAGGGACTATGGTTATCACAAAAAGGAGAAGTGACGACCTTAACAAACAAAAGCGCCAAGCTGCCCCACCAAGACTTCGCAGGGCAAAACAGTTATCAACGCTGTCTTTCAAGTTTCGGTCACCCGAGCACAGCTTGTTCACAAGTCTTGGAACGTCAACACAGCACCACTGTTCACAACGAACATCGTTTCACTTCCGAACATTGCTCTAAAGTAAATAGAAGCATGCGGGCTAACTAGTGGCGAAGCAAGAACCGAGGCGCGTAGTTCATACGTTTCCGTACGTACTTGGGGTCACTCAAGAACGTGTCGAAACGCTGTCAATCCGAAATGTCGCACAGCACCAAACTGAGAGACTGGAAAGTCAAGCGAACGAACTGTTACCGGCACACAAACACACATTGCAGGCTTCTCGAGTGCTAGTTGTCGTCGATACATCGACGCCGATCCCCGCTTTGATAACCACACCGACGCACAGGCTTCGCTGCGCTTCACCGTACACCATTGCACTGCCACAGCTTTCCGCACTGCTTACACGCACCGAAAGAGCTGCTGTAATCACAACACATCCGGTCAAACGCTGAAGTAACTCGTGCGAGAAGCGTTTGCTGAAAGTCGCACCGACCGATATGCTTTTTACGACGCCATGTTTTTTTCGACAACTGCGCAGCACATAAGATGATAAGAGAGCTCTTAGAAAGTACTTGCACTATTTTCACGGCGTGAAAAAATTTTCTCTTATGTGCGAGGGGGGTGATATGACGAACAGGACAGGCGTGCCAGATGAAAGAAGTGTTTTGGCAACGTCACGGAGTGAGCTGATGTAGAGGGTATTGCTTCACAACCAATCACAAGCTGTGCCTGTCGGCCAAGCCGTCGTCTGCTCGCGTTTGTCGTCTGCTTCGATCAGAGCATGCGACAGGGGATTCGCCTTCGCAACGCTATTATTCTCAGGTCAAGTGGTCGCTACGTCGCACAAAATACATGTCAGTGGCTCGCTCTACCTTTGAATGATGTTCGTGCGCCAAGTTAAATGGCTGGTAATTGACGCAGGGATGAATTCAGCCAATGCTCTAGAATCGTGAGGGTTTGCATATTTTGGGTGTCATACAAAGTTACTAGGGTCATTTCATTCCGATTGCTTGCTTATATCACGGTCCATATCGGTGTCTGAACAGTGAAGGTGAAGATGCATGATTTGTTTGTAGTTCCATGCGTAATCATGCGCACCCCTAATACGCTTTGGTTTACAAAGTACGCTTTGTTCCAGATCGTCCCAAAGTGTATCGACAGCTGTATTTCAGAGATCGCAACCATTGGACAGTTAGAGCCAATGAAAGTACACTAGAGCACAAACTTTAGGAACCACTCACTGAAAACTTCCTCTCATTTTTATTTCCAATAGCGTGCAAAGAATGTGCTCCCATTAACCTCTTTGGTGGTAATTTCCACCAATGAGGCAAGGATCTCGAGTCGCACTTTTAATTGGATGAGATGGCGCGCAACACAACAACATAACAAATAAGGTTGATCCTATGCCATGCCGCGTTCGAATGCACCGACCATTCACGTATCACATTGGTTTTCATCCAACCACAAATCTTTAATGCGTAGTTTTATGCCATTGACGCCCAATAGAATTCTTCAATTACTGCGACTTCGAACTTATTGGACGATGGTGGTTGTCAAAACCATCCACTGCGTACAAGGGAAACAACACGCGAAGCCAAAGCGCCGAAAGAAATAAAAACGCACCAGCAGTCATCAGGCAGCCCTTGATGGGCGTGAATTAACTCAAAACCAGCCAGGGCACCAAGTATACGCTGCGGCAGCCGGTTCTAAGTAGCCACATTGTTCCTAGAGTGGTCCGGAC